>CAUYLG010009873.1:0-17472 GCA_963573385.1 Cacajao melanocephalus
GAGTGTAAGTTAGTTCGACCATTGTGGAAGACAGTGTGGCGATTCCTCAAGGATCTAGAAATAGAAATTCTATTTGACCCAGCAATACCATTACTGGGTATGTACCCAAAGGATTATAAATCATTCTCCTATAAAGACAAATGCACACGTATGTTTTTTGCAGCACTATTTACAATAGCAAAGACTTGGAACCAACCCAACTGCCCATCAATGATAGGCTGGATAAAGAAAATGTGGCACATATCCACCATGAAATAGTATGCACCCATGAAAAAGAATGAGTCCATGTCCTTTGCAGGGACATGCGTGAAGCTGGAAACCATCATCCTAAATAAACTAACACAGGAACAGAAAAATGAAGCATCACATGTTCTCACTCGTAAGTGGGAGTTGAACAATGAAAACATATGGACACAGGGAGGTGAATATCACACACCAGGGCCTGTCGTGGGGGTGGGGAGAAAGGAGAGGGAGAGCATTAGGACAAATACCTAATGCATGCGGGGCTTAAAACCTAGATGATGGGTTGATAGGTGCAGCAAACCACCATGGCACATGTATACCTATGTAACAAACCTGCACATTCAGCACATGTATCCCAGCATTAAAATAAAAATAAAAAAAAAAACACTAAGGAAATTTGAATAAACTATGAACCTTAGTAATATTGTATCAATATTCACCCATTAACAAAAAAAGTGACAAGTGTACTATGATAATAATAGCGGAATCTGGGTCTTAACTGCTCTGTGAATCTAACACTTTTTAAAAATGTCATCTACTTTTAAAGTATGTAGACAAAGAATATAAGAAAAATATAGCGAGATGTCAGATAGTTAATATCAATTTTTTTTTCTAAATTATGTATTGGTTTTGGAATTTTTCATCTACTTAAATCTGTAATTTGTTATCATTTTCTTTCTCAGTTTAAATATTCATTTTCATCATTCTATATAAGCAATTTATATTCTATTCATCTTAAAAGGGCTGCCAAAATTATATGAGCTTCAGACACCACCCTAACTTTAAATCATGGTTAATTATTTGCAGTTGCTTTCTACTCACTGAATAGTCCCCTATGCCTCTATATTTTTCCATGTTGAAATTTTCTCTAATTTTCAAGGTAAGTCCAACTTGAATGACAGGGACAATTTATCCAAAACCAATAACTCAGTATTGTAAAACGTGAATTGTCCTCTTAAATCCAGCCTTGTTCAGTACTAGCATCAACTTTAAGAAGTCATTTAACTTCTTCCTATGAGGTATCCCAGCTCTACCACTTGCCGGTTTTATGACCTTGGCTACCTATTTAACATGTTAACACCTTAATTTGCTCATCTGTAAAATGGAGACAATAACAATGTGCAAAAATAGGGTTATCTTACAGCTGGACTAGGGCAGCTCTGTGCTTATCTCCAGGGACTGTTGGAAGTTTGCTACCCTTGGTCAATATAAGAATGGGATGTAATAGCTAGTGATTTAGAACATGTTTAAAGTTTCAAACTCCCCTGGAGACACTCCATGTTATCTTGTCTGCATTGTTTAGGATGTGTGGATTGATGGTCTGCAATTGGTTTAACCTGTTACACAGCTTGGCTGTAGCGAAGTGACCAGTAAAGGTGTAAAAGGCCCTTCAGTAAACTTGCACTTGGACTACGCTGAACCTAGATACCCCAGATATATTTGAAAGTTCATAATCCGAAGATGAAATGCTTCATGTGCAAGAGGATATAACAATTGTAATTGCAATTATTAAAGCCTTACATGAATGTAAAAAATAATAACTACAACAATAATTAAGAGATAAGCAATATTAGAAGATGTAAGTTGACTCATCAATAAGTCAAAATGTTGGTGGGGTATGGTATTAACATGTCGTTTGGTTTTGTTACTTTTCTTTGCAATAAACATTGTTTTATTAGTTTAAAATAACATAACTATAAGATGTTTTCCACAAGCACCATGATAATCACAAAGCAAAACCCTATAATAGATACACTAAAAATAAATAGTACATAATCAAAACATGCTACTATAGAAAATTACTTAAAAACAAAGGAAGACAGTAAAAGAGGAAAAATGGAATAAATTATTTGCAAAACAACCAGAAAACAAGTAACAATATCCTTACCTGTAAATAATAACCTTAAATGTAGGTGAAGTAAATTTTCCAATTAAAAGGCAAAGAGTAGCTGAGTGGATAAAAAATAATACCAGTTAAATGCTGTCTACAAGAAATGCAGTTTACCTATAAACACATATACAGACTAATAGTAAAAGGATAGAAAATGATATTCCATGCAAATGAAAACCAAAAAGTACAGAAGTAGCTATACTTATGATAGATAAAATAGACTTTAAGTATAGAATGGGGGGGAAAGGACAATAAAGTCACTACATAATTACAAAGGGGTCAATAAAACAAGAGGATATAACAATTGTAATTATATGTACCCAATAACAGAGCACCCAATTACATAAAGCAAATATAAATAGACCTAATAAGAAAGATTGACTACAATACACTAATAGTAGGGGACTTCAACACCCCCACTGTCAGCAATGGATAGATCATTCTGACAGAAAATCAACAAAGAAATCTTGGAGTTAAACTGCACTTTAGAAAAAATGAACCTAGCAGGTATTTATAGAACATTTCACCTAACAGCTGCAGAACACACATTCTTTTCATCAGCACATGGAACATTCTGCAGGATTAACCATATGTCAGGACACAAAACTTGCCTTAACAGATTTTTAAAAATGGAAATCATATTAAGTATCTTTTCTAACCACAGTGGAATACAAGTGGAAATCAATAACAAAAGGTATGTTGGAAACTGTACAAATTTATAGCAATTTAACAATATGCTCCTGAATAATGAATGAGCCGATAAAGTCATTGAAAAGGAAATTTAAAAATTTTCTGAGATAAATGAAAATGAAAACACAGCATACCAAAAGCTAAGAGACACAGCAAACACAGTTGTAAGAGAAAAAAGTATACCAATAAATGACAACATTGAAAAAGTAGAAAAACCTCAAATAAACAATACAACAATGTACCTAAAGAAAACAGAAAAGCAAGAACAAAGGGAAGCTGAAATTATTAGAAGGGAAGAAATAATAAGGATCAGAGCAGAAATAAATGAAGATGATACTCAAAAAATATTCACAAAAGATAATGAAATGAAAAGTTGGCTTCTTGAAATGATAAACGAAATCAACAATCCTTTAGCTAGATAAAGAAAAAAAGAGAGAAAACCCAAGTAATACAATCAGAGAGAAAAAAGGAAACATTACAAGTGACACAACAGAACAAAGGATTAATAGAGAATATTATGAAAAACTATAAGCCAATATATTGGAAAGCCTAGAAGACATTGATACATTTTTGGACACATGCAACTTACCAACACTGAATTATAAAAAATAGAAATCCTGAACAGGATAATAATGAGTAATGAGATCAAAGCAGTAATTAAGTCTCCTGTTAAATAAAAACCCAGGACCCAATGAATTTACTGCTAAAATCTACTAAACATTTAAGAACTAATATGAATTCTATTCAAACTATTCCAGAAAAATTGAAAAGGAGGGAATACTTTTAAACTCATTACTTGAGGCTAACATTACTCTGATACCAAAACCAAACTTGGATACAACAGCAACAAAAAAGAAAATAGCAGGCCAATATCCCTGATGAACAAACACACAGATAATGAGCAAAATACTAGCAAACCAAATTAAACAACACATTCAAAATATCATTTACCATGATCATCTGGGATTAAGCTCATGGATTTAAACATGGTTCAGCATATGCAAATCAATAAATGTGATACATTATATTAAAAGAATCAAGGAAAAATATATGATTGTTTCAATAGATGCTGAAAAAATATTAATTAAAATTCAGCACCCTATTATGATAAAAACTCTGAACAACCTGAGTACAGAAGAAACATTTGTCAAAACAACACAGGCAATCTATGACACACCCATGCCTAACATCATACTGAATGGTAAAAAAGTGAAAGTACTTCTGCTAAGATCTGGAACAAAACAAGAATACCCACTTTCACTACTTTTATTCAACAAATTACTGGAAGTAGTAACCAGAGCTATTAAGCAAGAAAAATAAAGAATATTCAAATTGGAAAGGAAGAAATCAAAATATCCTTGTTTATGGATGACATAATTCTATATTTAGAAAAATCTGACTTTACCAAAAAAGTTAGAATGATAAAAACAAATTTAGTAACGTTTCATAATAAAAATTAGCATACAACAATTAATAGCATTTCTATATATCAACAAGCAATTTAAAAAAATTAAAAAGTAATCTATTTACAGTAAGAAAACAACAACAAACTATGCCTAGGAATAAATTTAACCAAAGTATTAAAAGATCTCTACAATAGAAATTATAAAACAGTGATGAAATAAATTGTGGAACACACTCCAAAATGGGAAGATATCATGTGCTAGTGTACTGGAAGAATTAATATTGTCAAAATTATTATACTATCTAAAGCTATCTACAGATTCAATGTAATCTCCATCACAAGACTGAAATTCCTCATGGAGACAGAAAAAAATAATCCTATAATTTGTATGAAACCACCAAGGGCATGGATAGCCAAAGCAATCCTGAATGCAAAGAACAAAGGTGGGGTATCATACTTACTGGACTTCAAGATACACTAAAGAACTTTAGTGACCCGAACAGCATGGTATTGGCATAAAAGCAGACACACAGGACCAACAGAAAAGAATAGAGAACACAGAAATAAATCCATGCACTTATAGGAACTCATGGTTTTTTTGTTTGTTTTTGTTTTGTTTTGTTTTTACAAAAGCACCAAGAACT
Organism: Cacajao melanocephalus; assembly: GCA_963573385.1. Lineage (NCBI taxonomy): Eukaryota > Metazoa > Chordata > Mammalia > Primates > Pitheciidae > Cacajao > Cacajao melanocephalus. The sequence continues at coordinate 4,874 of CAUYLG010009873.1, forward strand.
TACATTGCAGAAGAAACAATCTCTTCAATAAATGGTGCTGTGGAAAACTGGAAATCCCTATGCAGCACATTAAACTAGACTCCTATATCTCACCAGGTACAAAAGTTAAATCAAAGTGGATTCAAGATGTAAATGTAAGACCTGAAACTGTAAAACTATTAGAATGAAACATTGGGGAAACACTTTTTGAGACATTTAGCTGGTCAAAGATTTTTTTAGGTGAGATATCAAAAGCATAGACAACAAAAAGGAAAAATAGACAAATTTTATTACGTCAAACTAAATAGCTTTTGCACAGCAAAGAAAACAATAAATATAGTAGAGAAAACCTGCCGAACAGAAGAAAATATTTGCAAAATCTTCTTCTAAGGGATTAATAAAAAGAATATATAAAGGATGTAGGAGACTGGCAGAACTTTTTCTCTGGTCACAACTCTGCTGATTAAAACAGGATGTGGTCCAAGCAGAATAAAGTGAAGAAACCAGCAGGAACCAGCAGAATGAAATGAAATGATCTCTAGCTGCCCTCATTGCTCACTGACATAAGACATTCCCACCAGTGCCATGACAGTTTACAAATGTCATGGCACTAACCTGAAATTACCACTCCTCTCCATGGCAATGATCCAGAAGTTACTGCCCCTTTCCTAGAAAGCTATAGAGCCTGCCCCTCAATGTGCATTGACCTGCCCCTTAATTTGTATGTAATTGAAAGTAGGTTTAAGTAAGTATAAACACAGTTGCTAAGAGGCCATATGTTTCTTACCCTTGGTGCAATGCCTATGAGTTAGCCCTGCTCCACAAGGAATTGTACCATTCAGTAAAAGATTGCTATCTAACACCTGTGGCTTAGAAAAAAAAATTACAATCCTAATCATATATGCATCTAACACTGGAGCTCCAAAATTATAAAACAATAACTACTAGAACTAAGAAATGAGATTTACAGCAACAGAATAATAGTGGGAAATTTCAATACTCCACTGACAGCACTAGACAAGCCATCAAGATAAAAGGTCATCAAAGAAACAATGGACGTAAACTATACCCTAGAACAAATGGACTTAACAGATATTTATAGAACCATCTATCCAACAACTGCAAAATATACATTCTAATCATGAGCACGTGGAACATTCTCCAAGATAGTCATATGATAGGCCACAAAACAAGTCTCAATAAATTTAAGAAAACTGAAATTATAGCAAGTATTTTCTCAGACCACAGTGGAATAAAACTGGAAATCAAGTCCAAAAGGTACCCTCAAATTCATGCAAATACATGGAAACTAAATAACCTGGTCCTATGTGATCACTGGGTCAACATCAAAATCAAGATGAAAATTTAAAAATTCTTTGACTTGAATGATAATAGTGACACAACCTATAAAAACCTCTGGGATACAGCAAAGATGGTGCTAAGGGGAAAGTTCACAGCATTAATTGCCTACATGAAAAAGTCTGAAATAGCATAAATAGACAATCTTAGGTCACACCTCAAGGAGCTAGAGAAACAAAAACAAAAAACAAACCCAAACCCAGCAGAAAAGAAGAAATAACCAAGATCAGAGCAGAAGTAAATATAACTGAAACAAAAATACAAAAGATAAATGAAACAAAAAGCTAGTTCCCTAAAAAGATAAATAAAAGTGACAGAACATTAGTGAGATTAACAAAAAAAGAAAAGAGAAGATTCAAATAAGCTTAATTAGAAATGAAACAGGAGATATTACAAAGATATCACAGAAATACAAAAGATCATTGAAGGTTACTATGAACATCTTTACATACATAAGCTTGAAAACTTAGAGGAGATGGATAAATTCTTGGATGTGTACATCCCTCCTAGATTAAAACAGAAAGAAATAGAAATGATAAATAGACCAATAACAAGCAGTGAAATTGAAATGGCAATTAAAAAGTTACAAACAAATGAAAAAGTCCAGGACCAGATAGAGTCACGGCTGAATTCTATCACGCATTTGAAGAAATATTGCTACTAAACCTATTGACACTATTTCAAAAGATGAGAAAGAGGGAATTCTCCTTCAATCATTCTTTGAAGCCAGTATCATCCTAATACCAAAACCAAGAAAAGACATTTAAAAAAAAAAAAAACTACAGACCAATATTCCTGATGAGTATATATGCAAAAATTCTCAAAAAAAATGCTAGCTAACCAAATCCAACAGTATATCAAAAAGATAATCCAAAATAATCAAGTGGGTTTCATATCAGGGATACAGGGATGGTTTAACATAGACAAGTCAATAAATGTGATATACCACGTAAACATAAGTAAAAACAAAAATCACATGGTCATTTAAATGAATGCAGAAAAGCATTCAAGGAAATCCAGCATCCTTTTATGATTAAAACCTTCAGCAAAATCAGCACAGAAGAGACATACCTTAATATAATAAAAGCCATCTATGACAAACCCACAAACAATATTATACTGAATGGGGAAGAAATGAAAGCATTTCCCCTGAGGACTAGAACATGATGAGGATGCCCACTTTAACCACATTTATTCAACATAGTACTGGAATTCCTAGCCAGAGCAATTGGACAAGAAAAAGAAATAAGGGGTACCCAAATTGGTGAGGAGGAAGTTAAATTGTCATTGTTTGCTGATGATATAATTATATAGCTAGAAAACCCTAAAGCATCATCCAAAAAGCTCCTAGAACTGATTTAAAAAATTTAGCAGTCTTTTCGAATACAAAATTAATGTACACAAGTCAATAACACTGCTATACACCAACAGCAACCAAGCTCAGAATCAATTCAAGACCTCAACCTTTTTTGCAACAGCTGCAAAAATAATAATAATAATATAATTAGAAATATATCCACCAAGGAGATGAAAACTACAAAACACTGCAGAAAGAACTCATAAACCACACAATTAGAAACACATCCCATGCTCATGGATGGGCAGGATCAATATTGTGAAAATGACCATATTGCCAAAAGCAATCTATAAATTCAATGCAATTCCCATCAAAATACCACCATCATTCTTCGTAGAACTATAAAAAAAAATCCTAAAATTCATATGGAACCAAAAAGAGCCCCATAGCAAAACAAGACTAAGAAAAAAGAACAAATCTGAAGGCATCATAATGCGTATCTTTAAACTATATTATAAGACCATAGTCACCAAAACAGCAAGGTACTGATATAAAACTAGATATATAGACCAATGGAATAGAATAGAGAACCCAGAAATAAACCCAAATACAATCAATTGATCTTCAACAAAGCAAGCAAAAACATTAAGTGGGGAAAGGAGACTGTAATCAACAAATGGTGCTGGAGTAATTAGCAAGTCACATGTAGAGAGTGAAACTATATCCTTGTCTCTTACCTTACACAAAAATCAACTCAAAATGGATCAAGGACCCAAAGCATAAAACTAGAAAAATTCTACAAGATAACATTTGAAAAACCCTTCTAGATATTGGCTTAGGTAAAAACTTCATGACCAAGAACCCAAAAGCAAATGCAGCAAAAACAAAGATAAATAGATGGGACTTATTTAAACTAGAAAGCTTCTGCACAGCAAAAAAAAAAAAAAAACTGTCAGCAGAGTAAACAGACAACCCACAGAGTGGGAGAAAATCTTCACAATCTATACATCTGACAGAGAACTAATATCCAAAATCTACAATAAACTCAAACAAATTAGCAAGAAAAAAAATAGCAATTCCATCAAAAAGTGGGCTGAGGACATGAATAGACAATTCTCAAAATAAAATATACAAATGGTCAACAAACATATAAAAAAAAGTGCTCAGCATCACTATTTATCATTAAAATGCAAATCAAAACCACAGTGCAATACCACCTCACTTCTGCAAGAATGGCCATAATCAAAAAATAATAGAGGTTGGCATAAAGGTGGTAAAAATGGAATGCTTTTACACTGCTGGCGGAATGTAAACTACTACAACTACTATGGAAAACAGTGTGGAGATTCCTTAAAGAACTAAAAGTAGATCTACCATTTGATTCAGCAATACCATTCCTTGGTATCTACCCAGAAGAAAATAAGCCATTTTATTGAAAAAGATACTTTCACATACATGTTTGCAGCAGAACAATTTGCAATTACAAAAGTATGGAACTAACCCAAATGACCATCAATCAACTAGACAAAGAAAATATGGCAGCCAAGCTATGCAGACACAAAGGCATAAGAATAATACAATGGACTTTGGGGATTGGAGAAAGTGGGTGTGAGGGATAAAACACTTCCCATTGGGTACAGTGTACACTGCTTAAGCGATGGATGCACCAAAATCTCAGAAATCATCCCTAAATAACTTATTCATGTAAACAAACCTGTTCCCCCAAACACTATTGAGATAGTAAAGTTTTTCACTCTGGCTGAGGGGAATATCAATTATTCCCAATCATGTGTGAGTTCAAGGGATTACTCATACTCATCCTTTTAAGTAGATTTTTCTCCATCCTTGGGTAGTATCTTCATAAAAATAAGCTGTTTAATGCTCAGAACCCTTGACATATCCTCAGAAATCTTCTCTATGCAAATGTCTCCTCGGGTATTTTACACTTTGTTAACTCTAGCCACATTGACTCATCCGGTGGCTTAGTCCATTCTTAAACTGCTATAAAGAAATACCCAAGATTGAGTAATCTGTGACCAAAGGAGGTTTAATTGACTCACATTTGCGCATGGCTGGGGAGGCCTCAGGAAACTTACAATCATGACAGAAGGGGAAGCAGGCACCTTTTTGCTAAGGCAGCAGGAGAGAGAGTCGGAGCACAGGAAAAACTGTCAAACACATATGAAAATATCAGACCTTGTGAGAAATCCCTCACTATCACTAGAACAGCATGGGGGAAATTACCCTCATGATCCAATCACTTCCCACCAGGTCCCTCCCTTGACACCTGGGGATTACAATTCAGATTACAATTTAAAATGAGATTTGGGTGGGGTCACAGAGCCAAACCATATCACCCAGACTCTAATCTCCATCCTCTCATCAGTTAGTTTGATGGTTTCTATGTGGCTTCCCTCTCCTTGTGCTTTAGGCCAGAAATTCTATATCATTCACCTGTTTGTCCTTCTTCTCTCAGTGTTCATTCCTCTGTGCCACCTGATGTTTGTCAACAGGTATTTCATGTATTTTGACTATATTTTTAGTTGGTTTGATGAGAGAATAAATCTAGCCACCATTACTCAATTTTGCCTAGAAATAAAAATTCCAGGATTCTCTGTACTCTCAGATGTTACTTTTCACACACTTTAACCCACATTTTAATATGCATCTGACAATGATATAATTTTTAGTTTAATATCAGTTCTACAATATAACCTAAGTTACCTAATAATCCTAGCCTAAATGGCCTTATTTTTGTGATAGATATGGTTGGGCCACATCAGTGACAATCAACTTTCTATCTCCTCCGGTAGATCTGAGTAATATTACAGAGATTCTCTCTGGGAGGATGATTCTCAGTATTTGGGGAGGGATTGGTGTTCACTATCATCATGAAACAGAATAAAGGGGATTGTGTACTTTGGGAATATAAAAAATCTTTGGTGGGATGCATCTATTTCTACAACTGATACTCTGGAGTATATTATTCAATTCTAGGAACTTCTATTGAACAACTTGAGTATTATATGAAACCATGTTCAGTTCTGTGAAAAGGGGAAACATTATTAAGACTGGTTTCATATCCCTAACTCTTATAGAATAAATAATGGTAACCTCTAAAGTTCTGTTACTAAAAACTGTCTGAAAAGTATTTAACAGTTGGGAAAATATGTAATTGATATCAGAATACTAGAAATCTTTGCATTAACAAAATTTGTTTTTAGTAGTCCTAGTTTTTCAGAGTGCAAAGATTCAGGTGTACATGATGTGGTATTTTGCATTGCCAACTAACATCTGGAAGAGTTCTTTAGGTCTCTGGTAACTGCCAAATAATCTAATCAATAGAAAACAATGACACATCTTTTTGTATTTTTATGTTTTACAAATGTATTTTCAAATCTCAAACTCTCTAAATCTCAAACTCCTCTAAATCTAAATTATAAACCTCAAACTTCTCTAACTATATTAAAAAGATCCATATACTTGTGAAAATTCATAGTCAATGGTATTTATCCATTATTCATTGACTCAAACACTACAGCTAATTTGTCTGTATTATGCTTTAGAGACAGTTAATCACTGACACTATTTTTTTTTGCAATGAACTAGAATAGCTCAGTAATTTTCCCACTTAGTAGACTTTTTATTTCTTATCTACATAGTCTAATACAATTAATGCATTTATGGATTAACTGTCTCAGACTGTGAAACAGTTGGTCCAGAAAACATACCAATCACTAATTACTGTAGATTCCTTCTGGAAAATAATTTTCAATGTGCAGACCCAGGGGTTTCTAATCTAGTTAAAGGATTTCCAAGTGGGATGTGCAGCACTTCAGCCAATCTGTACAAACTAATTACTATGTAGCTATGTAGCCTGAAATGTAATCAAAATCATATGTGCATAAACCAGAGAGTTGCAGATTTAAACACATTTTCTGGATCTGAATGAAAAGAATTGTTCAAGTGTGAGCTGGCACCAGACCAGCTTTGCAGTATATCTCAAAATTCTGTTGCCATTTTCTTACTTTCTCTTGCTTTACTAAGAAAGGGTATAGTTTTCCCTGTATCTTTATTCATGTTTTATATTTTTCAATTGTTATGTGTAAATAATACTTCTTATCTAATATAAAAGAAACATATTTTAAAATCTCAGGAGAATTAAGGCCAATTTTGCACTGTTACCATGGGTCAAATAAAGTTGTAGTACCAGGTACATGCTGTCCTACGACTAGCAGCTAATTTTCAATCTTCAGTGTACATTTGAATTACTCAAAGAAGTTCTTAAATGCAGATTCTCCATCTCTGTCTCAAGAGTTTATGATTCAGTAGGTCTGGGGTGAGACCCAGGAACTTGCATTTTAACAAACCTTTAGAGTAATTCTGATGAAGATGGACTATAGAACATTTTTAAGAATGACTGAAATAGACTCCTCACTGTTCTGCATTAATCTTGCTTGAAATTTAAATGTTTTCTTTTGTTAAAAAGGTAGTACTTAAATTCTGATATTTTAATTAATGAAAAGTCCTCATTCTACTTTCCCTCATATTACACACTCTCTTCCCACTGGTTTATTGGATTTAAATTTTCCAACCCTATGGTATTACACAGAATTTTTTTTTTAATGGATCCTCCAGTAAAAAATAAGAAAAGCTTTACTCTTAATGCTATGGCAAAATGCATCCCCCTCCCACCCTTCTGAATTCCATACAGTGAGACCCCCCGCCCCCCCGGAGACATACTTCTGGCATCTTTCTCTTTTCCTAAACGACTCCTCCCCAAGAAGGCAGAGTGAAGTATCAGGTTCACAATGGTCATGGGGTTATGTTTCTCAGTTGGGGGAAGATCATATATTAAAACCTGTATGTAATGGGAAGTCAGTCTCCCTTCCTCTCCCATTCTCAGTGTAAAGAAGAAATTTGGGGTATGTGCACCCTGTCTGCAGATTGACTTTTCCCCTGAGTGCCATGACTGGACTATGAGTAGGGAAAGAGAAAGTGCTTGCATGTCTAGTTGGCCTTTGCACTAAGTAACATCCTCCCAATAACTTCATAAGCAATAAAGGTAATATTTTTTAAATCCATATACCTGACTCCTCTTCTCTCTCTCAATGTTTTTGGACTTCAGCGGAGAAAAGAGAGTGTTATTTATTGATCCCTACCCCTTAGGCCCCACTGCTTGGCAGATTGAAGAATAATAACACATTTTGCATGTCTCTTTACATGGATCTTTCTATCAGTCTATTTTTACCTATTTATATGGCCTTTGTTTTTCATTTTCTTTTAATCTAATGCATTTTTTTCTGAAGTCAAAGACTCACAGAAATAAAGAACAATAGGTTCCAAATCTGCTTCCTACTCTGCAGTTCCAATTCTAAACTGACTACCAAAATATGTGAATAGGACAAATCAGCATACTCATTGGAGATCACGGGTCGGTGTCTTTCCATATTGAAACACCAGAGAGACGTATGCAAGATTCAATATTCAGGTTGTAACATGTTTTAGTTTCCAAGGGCTGCCGTAACAAAGGACCACAAACGGGGCGGCTTACACCACCAGAAATGTATTCTTTTACAGTCTGGAGGCCGTGAGGGAGAATTTGTTATATGCTTCTCTGTTTGTTTCTGGTGCTTGCCAGCAATCCTTGATTTCCTTGGCTTGTAGATCCATCACTCTGCCTCCATCATCATATGGTATTCTCTCTGTGTGTCTGTCTCCAAATTTTTGTCTTTTTATAAAGACATCAGTCATTAGATTAGAGACTTTTCTAATCAATTATAACCTCATCTTAACTTGATTATATGTACAAAGACCCTAAAATAAAGTCATATTCACAAACATATTCACAGATGTGATTTTCGGTGGGAAGTCCATACAGTGCAGTGTCCAGTACATTGAAGGAGGACTTGAGAGGTGATTATCATGGTTGTCTACCAAATATCCACCTTACCTCCGGGGAGGAGACTTCCGGCTTGGGTGGTACCATTCTCACACCCAGCTAGTTATTTGTATTCATTTTTACCCATTTAGATGGCTTTATAAACTTGTTTTTTCTAGCAAATTTTCCACTAATAAAGAAAAACATAAACTATTTGAAGTCTGAATGAAAAAAGAGCATTTGCCATTTTAAGACATTTAGAGAAAATGGCTCTAAACTATTTGATGTGCATGATTCTGCACATTGTACTTAGTATTTGCACTAAGCAATGTAAACAAAAGCATCAAACTTGCCTTATTGAATTTCTGGTAATCAAAGAGAAAGAGAAATTTATATACAGTATTCTCATTTTTTTCTTTGGGTTACTCTTATAAAGCCAAGTCTAACATGAACAGACCAGAGCTGTGTTGATTTTAAAGGTGCACAGTAGTCCCCAAATAAATTTCAATCTTTACTCATATCTCTTGAAAACATTTAAAGGGGTGTCATATAGTTGATCTATAACAACTCTTCTTAACCTCTCTTGTTTCTAGCATTCCCACTTTGTAGAAACCTTCCTTTCTCCTAGCCTAGAACTTTCTCTTTGATAGCATACCATCCCAGCCATCTTACCCAGGGAACTCTCTCTCATCACTCTAACGTTTCAGCCCTTTGACACATTATAGCCCCTGGCACTGCAGTGTCCCTCAGGGTGTGTTTCACCTTTTTTTGGGGTGGGTGGAGATTGCTTATGGATTTTGTTCTTTTTCTATTTGGTGTTCAGAAAAGGGAGATAGAAGCTAAGTAGGCAATATCAAGTGATTTACTTGAAGTGTGTGGGGGAACTGGTAGGAATCAAGTGAGGGTGGCAAGGAGATGGGGGGAATATTATAAGCCTCTACATTTTAGTATTTTTTAATAACCTTTATGCCATGGAAAATCACCAGAAAACTTTGTACATGTACCATGTTATCATAGCTCTCCCTCTTCACAGAAAAGCTTTTATGGGTTAGGTATTTTAATGTTTGCATTTACTTTTACAAAGCATGCAATATTTTATGAAGCTCCTAAATGAGTATCTGTTCCTATGGTTTCAGACATTGCAGGAGAGGGTCCCCAGAAAGGGAGTTGTCCACTGCATCTGGTTGATATAGCTCTAATGCTGCTGGGACTTGGAGAATGAAATAGATTTGAATCAACAGTTTTCAGATTGCCTAGAAATTCTTTTGCAGAATCTGGATCCTTATTTCATAACACATGTGTGCTCTGTAAGTGGAATGTGCAGATCACATATTTTCCTCTTTACATGTTTTAACTTGCCTGCACTTGGAAAAGAAAATCAAGAAAAATGTTTTTTTGAGAATTTCCCTTTCTGAATATCTCCCCCACCCCAATAGCATTTACAGTGCTAAAAAAGGTTCTTCCAGGGTTTTAAGAACACCAATCAGTTTCATAGTTGGAGGCAAAACACTTCCTTTGAGAGCATTTCTTAACATACAGCAGAGTTCTTGGTTAGCCCCTGGCTGTGTTAAAAGAAGAAAGAAACAAAATTTACTATTCTACTCCTAGTCAGTTATATTTTCTTCACTTTTTCTTTTCCAGCTATTTTTCTTCTTTTACTTTGGGTTGTTGAGCTGTGAAGCTCTATGACTCTCATCATGGTAAATTTTGTTCAAAGACCTTGGAGCTGCAATTAGGGCTTAAGTACTGGTTTGTTCTTCTCTGAGCCAAAATGTGCTAAATGTCTTGTGAACAGTTAGATCCAGATTGTCACATAATTGCTTTTCCTAATTTTAAGGTAAAAATATGGGAAGTGGGAAAGCATGAACAGACATATATATGGAAGACCAGCTTTTATAATGTGAAAAACTGCTAAAATAATGAGAAGATTTTTAAAACTTAGATGAGAGTGCGATCATTAACATTTATTACCATGATATTTGTACAAATTCTCATTTTGAAGCAGTTTGATAATGTAAACATTTTTATATCCTTAATATAACCTGGAGGGCAAAATGGAAGGTTATTCCTAGCTGAGGTTATTTTGTTTCAATAAATAAAAATAGAGCTTAATGATCCTTATCTGTATATAGTTCATAATATTAATATTTGTATATAGAATTCAGAACCTGAAGCTGTTTACAGTCTCTAAGACTTTAAACAAGGTCTGTTCCAGGTGCATTGAGAAGGTAGTGCCAGGAATGGCACTTCTGAGTGTTTGGTGCCCCAGCAGCAAGAGCTTTCTATCTTAAATTGTGTCTGTTTAAAAATACCCTGCCTGGCCAGAAGAATTGTTTTGGGGGTCACCTTACTTCCTTGTCCCTCCATATGAATTTTACCTCCATTTTGACAAGAACTGTTATTTACAATACACCATGCCTTCTACCGCAAATAGATTCCATCCAAGGATGCTCCTTTATTTTTCTAAACAAAATAATATGTAAGAATGCAATTTGAAGAAGCCTAAGAGTATAGATTTCTAAATGTGAGTGGAAATGTAGTGCTGGTGGTGGTGTTAGAGGTGGGGCAAGTAGGGCTCCAGGAGAGAAGTAAATTGGAACAGTGCAGGGTTGGCCGTGCTGTGTAGAGGTAGACAGGAAAGTTGAAAGAGATTGAGAAAGAGCCACCAGGGTAGGGAGGAAAAGGGAACTTAACTAGCCAGAACGAACTGGTGTAACATTTTAGTACAGGATGTGTGGAGTAATACTCTCCTCTACTTTCCTCAAAAGCTCTTGTAAAAATTTACATTTGGCTTTGAATTCACAAAATTGTGTTTGCAAGTGTTTTGGGGAAGGGACTTGGGAGTGAGTTGTAGCAAAGTGCTGAGAATAGCCTTGGAATAGGAGCAGGGATGAAGCACAAGTTGCTTTGGGGAACACAGATGTAATACTTGTATACTGACACCAAGAAGTGTGTTTGTCCATTTAGCTACCTATTTATCCATTTAACAAGAGAAAGAATGAATAACAATATATGAACTGAACTATAATAGCAATTTTTTTTTTTTGCTATTTACATAGCATTTCAAAAATAGGGATCTTAGAGCAGTGAATATTAACCTAACAACCCAGGATTTATTTGTAGTGAAAGAACCAGTTCAATTTTATATTTGATCTATGGAATGGGTTTCTGACATTAGGAGATCTATATCACTCACCCAAACACATTTACTGCTTTTGTGAAGTTTTTCTTATTTGCTACATCCTTTCCTCTAATTCATTAATAAAACTCCGCAGCTTTCCTCTGCCTAAACATTTTACCTCTTTTATCAACAAAATATAGTGAAGAGCATACTTTTCTGGAGCAATGACAAAGATTGAGGTAGAGCTACAGATATTTCACCAGCTTCAATTTGAAAAGTTAGTATGTAAATCAATTGTTTTGAACTGTGGTTGCATTTTTTTTTCCATTGAAACTATGTTATAAGTTGTATGGGAGACTTCATAAATCTTAGGCCTACAGACTCTATAGAACATATTCTATTCCTGTAGGGAAATGAGTTTTTTTTTTCCCTTCTAAATTTGGCATATGTTTACCAAGGTTGGCTGAAATGGGCCTTTGGTAAGGTAACTCAAGCCAGTGAAGGAAGTTCTATTTAATAAAAGGACTTGGGTTAGTACAGAGAGAAAGAGAGAGAGAAAGAGAGAGAAAGAGAGAGAGAGAAATGTACATCTTGGTAGTGGGAAAAGTTTTGTCTTATCTAATCCACCCCAAGATAAGAATACACTACAGTAAGACTTTCCCATTAGTTTTCACTGCCCCTCACTTAAAACTTTTTGCAGACTGAATGAGAGGACAAGCAAGACGTTGAATAAGGACAGGGAAGCAATAAGGTTAAACAAATAACAGGTAATGAAGTTGAAAAAGAAGGTAAGACCAAAAAGGAAGAGATTTCCATGATAACTGGTAACAGTGACAGCTGTCACAGACATCCCAACATATAACAGGACAGGTGGCAACTCATGGCAAGTACACCTTGTTCTTCTACCTATAAAGAAACAGAGAGCAAAAACCAGCATCCAGAGAGGACCATGCCCTGTCTTC
>CAUYLG010009874.1:0-97506 GCA_963573385.1 Cacajao melanocephalus
AGAGGTTTTTAATACCCATTTTTAGACTGCATTCTAGCCTGGGCAATAGAACAAGAATCCCATTCTCTCTCCCTCTTTCTCTTCCTCTTTCTTTCTCTCGTACATTCTTTTTTTTCTTTCTTTCACTCTCACTTTCTTTCCTTTTTCTTTCTTTCAAAATAAATAAATAAATAAATAAATAATAAATAAAAAAAATAAATAAAAAATAAAAAATAGAAATCCCTGTGTCAGATGCCTTCAAAACAGAGCAACTCCATCTTGAACAGGGACTGGGTAAAATAAAACTCAGACCTACTGGGCTGCACTCCCAAGAGGTTAGACATTCTTAGCCACAGGATGAGCTAAGAGGTCAGCACAAGATACTCACCTTTGTTTCCCTGATTCTCTAATAAACCTGTTTGTCACTCTACTCTGTGGTCTCTTCCAAAACTCACCAAAACCAAGACGGTACTCACTGTGAGGGGTCTAAGGATGATGATTAAGAGAAGCTCTAAGGTCATAAAGACCCTGCTGATAAAATAGTATGTGGTTTAAAAAAAAAAAAAAAAAAGCTGGCCCAAACTCACCAAAACCAAGATGGTGACGAAGGAGACCTCTGATCCTCCTCACTGCTCACTATACGCTAATTATAATGCATTAGCAGGCTACAAAACACTCCCACCAGCACCATGACAGTCTACAAATGCTATGGCAACATCTGGAAGTTATCCTATTTGGTGTAAAAAGGGGAGGAACCCTCAGTTCTAGGACTTGCGCACCCCTTTCCCGGAAAACTCATGAATAATCCACCCCTTGTTTAGCATATGATCAAGAAATAACCAGGACAACAGCCAAGCAGCAGCCCCTGTGGCTGCTCTGTCTATAGGGCAGTCATCCTTTCGTTTCTCTGATTCTCTAATAAACTTGTTTGTAACTTTACTCCGTGGTCTCTCCCCAGATTCCTTATTGCACAAGACCTAAGAATCCTCTCTCTTTGGGTCTGGATTGGGATCCCTTTCCCATAACACCTGCATAATTAGACAAGAATCTCTTCTACTTCAGCATTAGAATTAGTAAGCAAAGCTCATTATTACAAAAGTTCACATTGCTAGTTAGAGAAAATAATCTAAAACACAAGGGGTAGTTTTCTTTCAAGATTTTAGAACTTTTATTTGTAATCCTCTTGTGACAAAGAAACTTAGGGACACCCTAAATCTTTTCGAGCCTGGGAGCCTGACCATTATCAAATCATATTGGAGACCCTCAAGTCTACCCTGGCCAGAACCAGCTTGCTAAGAGTCACTCAACAGAATAAGTACCTTTCCCTCTACTGGACTGGTGAGAAAGTGGACTGGGTCAAAGAGTGACTCTTTTTCAAAGGTGGATTGCAAAAGCCAGGTATTGGAGACACACATTAGGAAGTAGATAAGGGATTTAGAGAGACTAAATTATCTCAGGAAGGAAAAGGACTGAACTTAAGATATAAAAGCAGAGAGGAGGAAACATCTGTCTTGAGGGCCTGGAAGCTGCTCTTTGGAATGTAGTAGCAATCCCTTGTGCTGCTGAGGACTTCCTTCTGACACTTGCTTCAAAGAAAATGGTACCTAGAAATGCCCAAGGCAAGAAACCATCCCAGGGGGAAAGTTCCCCACAGTGGAGCATCCTGTTGGGGCTTGGCAAGAGGTCAAAAGCAAAAAGGCTAATTCCACTTCTTTATCTGCCCTTACTACTGCAGGCTGTTATCTCACAAATTAATGAAGCATGAATAGCTTCCACTGCCTTGACTTAATCCCTTAATAACTAAAATGGAAGAGTGTGTGGAAGCAAGAGTGAGGTCATCCAGAAGAGCAGGGCTCCCAAAGGAGCTCATAGATATCCATGAGGTAAGCGGCATTGAAGTCACTGTGAGGGGCTCTAAGGCTGATGATTAAGAGAATCTGTCCTCTAGACACTTAATACGTAACAAGAAAGACATCTAAGTCCCCCCCCTCGCCAAAAAAAGGGGGTAGGAGAAGGTAATAAACATATCTGCAAGCTCCTGAAGATATTTGGAAAGGGAAAAAAATGGCTTTTACTGACAGAAGCATGTCATGGAAAGCTGCAAAATCTGAACCCCAACGTATCTGCAAGGAAAGAGGCTGGGAGGAAGCAGACAGCAGGGAGGAAATTATGCTATTTCCCCAGTCCAGAAATGAACAAAACATGCCGTTTTGGGGAAAAGAACAAATACGCAATTGGGGCTCTTAATTCAAATTCAGTAAGTTCTTAAAGCATTTTTACTATCTCTTTTAATAAAAGTATTCTAAGAATAATCTTTTAATATCCAACTCTTTTAAAAATAACTGCACAGTTACGATCTACAAGAATAGCTTTTCTGGCTCAAGGTAAATATACTTTAAACAAATTCCCAAGACAAACGTTTCCAAACTTTTTGGCAAAATGGCTTATTTCAATTAATTTCATGATCAATTTTTACGACTTTGTTACAAGCAACTAAATCATGAAAACACTTATCCCAAGAGAAGTTACTCCACAGACCTTGCTAATCACCTTTAGAACATAATGCTAAATTTAATGTTGCATTTATTAAAAAGAATGGTTACTGCTGATTTTTTACAGACAGATGTTCTCTACTGATTTAAAGCCTTAAAAAGCATCACCTCATATGCCACTTTTTCTAACTTTGAAACACATTCTGATCTAAGGTACTTCATACCCACATCCCAAATAGTTAAGACTGCTTAATTAAGTGAAGCTTTCCTGTTTACAACATTCAAATGTAAAACACTCTCCTCTAACTCTGACAGCCCCCAGTGTCCCATCCACCCTAGAAAGTACTGTGCTGGGGACCTTAAATAGCACCATATACTGTGGAAGTGCAGAAAGATCTGGCTCAGGTTATCACAGAAGGCAATGGGTGGAGATGCCATTTGAACTGGAACCTCAAGTACATACTGTTCCACTTTTTTCTTTTTAATGCATAAAGGAGAGAATATGGGGAGTAGTAAAATGTTATCAACTTCTTCAAGCTTTGGTTTATGCTTCAAGCCTTACAGGGCTGTGCAGAGGATGTTTATAAAGTGCCCTGTGTCTGAAATGCAGCAGGTGCTCAATAAAAGACTAAAAGGCATGCTAAAGCTAAATCTGTGGGTGTGCCTTAGCAGAATCAATCTATTCACCAATGTATTCATGTTTAGGAGAACGAAATCTGTAGCCATTTCATAGAGTGGCTGCAAAATTCAATTAAATCTCCCAGTATTAATGAGATGCCTGAATATAGATAGATACTTGCACACACATACACACAGACCACTGTGTACATACCATGAAACGTCTGAGCTTGCATATATTATTGTACAGAAAGAAAAGTGAATTGGCAAAATAATAAAAATAAGAATAATAGTCTTTCTTGTTAATAGCTAAATTCATATCATGATACTGTAAAGAAGGAAGCATTCTGGGAATAATTTTAAGATAATTCAGTATTCATTAATTCAATAAATATTTTATGTGTCAGGAAAGTATCAGGCAGAGGCATACAAAGGATACTGTCTCCACCCTCAGGAGCTCTGTTTAGAGAAATCATGTACTACCTAACGAGAAAATAATTGTTATATGAGGACAAGTCACTTCGTCCATGTCACCTGTTGAAAACAACAACGAAACTTTTCCCCAAAGCATGAGAGGAATACTAGAACCAGAAAAATAATTTTTTTTAATTCAAATTTTGCTTTTCTTCTTTCATCCAGGCACCCAATACCTTCCAAAGAAACCCTTTCCTTTCCATCACCAACTTTCCATCGTCTTAGATGGGTTTCTCATTTTTGGCTTTCAGGAACCTCTTAACGGGGATTTCTATATCTAAGCAAGGCATTTTCACAAGCCATCTTGATACAATGCTGTCAAAATATGTAATTTTTTTCATTACCATGACTCCTTTTCCAGTTCTAATCTTGTCCCCATTGTAGCCAGATTTAACTTCATTACGTTTTAAACATTTCTGTAAGAAATCTGTTAGAACTTAAAGCAAAAATCTATCAGTTCTGTCCCCCAAAACTATGGTTCAAAGGCGTCCTGTGATTGTGAGCATAATGCATGTATTTTGCTTAGGCATCAGAGAGAAGTCTTAGTAGCAGGTCCAAGGATTTTGGGGGCAGTCTTGACTGTCACGATCCTAATGCTGTCTAGAGACCCTCCTCCCTGCCATATCCAGGGTTGATGATGTACCTATTCAAATGAGGCTTACAAATTTGGGACAGAGACAAAATGTAGAAAGCCTTCCTCCAGATCTCCAAATAGAAAACAAATAAGTTCCATCATGACTTAGCCAAAGCCATGTCTTAATTTAAAAAAGAAAATCAGTGACTCAAGGGACATCAGAGGATGATGATTCAGACAATGGACAGAGAAGCCCCCTCAGAGACTAAGCAGGCTCCAGACCTACAGTGACTGACAGCTTTCTCTAAGACTGTATATGGTCAACATAGCAGGGCTGACGTGGATGTATCTTCCAGATGGTTTCCACTCCCACCCCCTCCCTTACCCTAGTCCTGGTTGCCATCCTAAAGAAAAAGTTTCAACAATAAGGAAGCTCAAGATCCCAAGCCATTCTGCACATTATTTGAGATTGCTTATGTTTATGGTATTTTCAATGCTAAAATGTCTGCATAGCACAATGGCTTCAAGGTGGTCACATAAGAATGGGTAAAGCAAAAATATCATATACCACTCTGCCTGCTGGCTCTCCTTCCTGCAGGCCCCTCCTCCCTACTGGAGTTAGCCTAAAATGCAAAGAGGCCACTCCCTCCCTCATCAGCTAACAAGTTTCCTATGCTCTCCATCACTCCAGGCAGAGCCTGGCCCTGGGCTTTAGGCAGGGAGTGACTAAACAGCCATGCTTTAAGCTATGTGACTGCTAGAGGAACATTTAACACTGGTACACAGAAAGTGCCCTGATACAAAGGGTTTCAAACAATTCTTGCATGCTTCCATCACACAGACAGCACTGCTCCAGAACACACCCAAATACAGAGCACTCAAATATCTGCTTGAAAGTGTTTTTAAGTCATGTCAATATATCTCAAAAGTGGCTACAAGAAAATGACTGTGTTAAAATATCACACACAGATTACATATATATTTTTGAGAAAAGGAAACACTTGAATCTACAAGCAGGAAGTTAGTATTTATTACTACATGTCTGCAGAGGCTTAAAGTTATCTGATAAAAGACTAAAGACAATCCTCCCAGAACAGCTGGGTAGGAGCAAGGGACCTTGGATCAGAACAGAAACTGCTTCAGGGTACTCTGGAGACAGGCATCGGGTCCTCGGGAGCTCTACAAAGTACATAGATATTTTTATTACAAAATGTAAGCTTGATACAAGCTTGTATCTTCAACATGAAAGCTCCATTTCTACATACCCAGACTGATTTCTGGTTACCCACAGAGGTCAAAACCAGGCAAGATACACTCATACAGAACCAAATCCTAAAAGCTTGATTTCTCACTGATGCGTTACAGATTACAAAGCAAGCAAGGCCCTTCTCTAGAGCTGGTCCTGCTGTTCTTCCTGGCTCATTTCCCTGGGACTCCCTGTCTCTCAGCTCACTCTAGGAGTGCCTGTACACCTAAAGAATACTGTTCCTACATCTATTACAGCCTTGTAATATGGTGTGTAATATGTGGTGTTTTAAGTTTGGGAGACTTTTTTGTTTACAGTTTCTCTCTCTTGAAAGTCGGAATTAAGACTCACCATCTAGTGCCTAGCACAGTGCAACACATGGTATATGCTCAGAAAAAATTGGTGTAATCAATCCTAACATCACCTTTTCTCCTATTCATGCAAAAAAAGAGATATAATTAATGTATGGCATTTTCAAAGTCTGTTTGCTTGCCAATTATTTATAAATAACCAAATAAAGAGGAAATCAAATGAAGTGTTATTTCAGTAGGCATATATATAAGTGTACATTCATAGGCTTGCAAAGAGCTCTGTGGATTTAAAATACTCAAAGAATAAAGTTAAAGAGGAATGAGACTCTATTTTATACTTTAGTTAAAATTCTTCATTTGGTTTATTCGGATTCAGCAATTCTCTCTAATGCTAGTCTATATAAATTCAATGTGAAGAAGTAGGCAAACAGTCACCTAAAATCTCCTTTCAAAAGTCAAACTGTGATTACATTTGCACTAGTAACATTGCAGGCCCTTGCTAGTTCTTGAACTAGGGAACAAAGGCAATGAGAGTCATCTTCAGAGCTGACTAATGAGAATATACTGCTGCTATCCTTCCTACTCTGCTTACCGTCCCCAGTTGATATGCCATCTCGTCTCCAAAAGCTGTATGGTCAGTTCTCTAGGTTTCCCTTGAACAACTATCACTTTTATCCTCACTTCCTTCTTGAGTTCATAGCTGACGTATCAAGTGCGTACAATCTGCCAGCAACTGTGCCCAGCATGAGAAGGGATAAAAACGAGGCTGCCCCTGCTCTCCAGATCCTCAAGTCCCAGGTTCTCCCTCCATCATGGCTTGCTAAAGCTACCATGAGCTATCTATCACAGTCCCCTTCTGCCCCCACCCATCAAAATACGTCCTCCTCCAAAGAAGGATTAGTTTCAGTGTTCCGAATTTATGTTGAGAACAGGTTTTCTGCACCAAGAAAATCACTGAAACCTGCACAGGTGGGACACTCAAAATTTTGTTGGACGAATGAACAAATACATCTTCCAAGACTCCACACATTAAATCTTTCTAACTTAAATTGCTAGGAGAGTGCCTAGAAAAGCTGCAGTGACAACCCTCTGCTCCTCAGCTGTACGCCGTTCTTGCCACTGATATCTGACACGCTGTTACATCCAAACAACTCAGTGACAAGTCCTAGGATGATGCCAGAGGACCCTCGCTGGAGCTTTCCATATGCCAATGGCAGGCTTGCTGATAGAGAAGAAAATCTACAGAGATTTGGAATGAAGCCACATGTCTCCAGAGGTTTCAGAACTAAACACCTGCTAAAGGAAGACATCCCTGAAAATTTTATAAACTGTCAAAAATAAAATGACAATTTCTAAAACTACTCTAGACCAGTAGTTCTAGCCTTATTGCTTAAAGGTTAAAAGAGGAAACACACATACACATACACACACACATGCACACACACTCACATGACTGTTTTCTTCAAATATGTATACTTCAAATAACTACAGACTGAGAAAACAGCAATCTCTCCAATAACTCCTGAAGCCAAAGACTGAGAATCATCACTCTACCCTACATAGTTGCCTGATCACCACAATAAATCAGTTCCAGTCTGGAGAACTTTCGATTTGTCATGTGCCTTATGGCACCTCATCGCTGCAGAGATTTCTAACTAACAATTTTTAAAATTAAGGATCTGTCTTTTATTGGCAGTGGAGAATGTGTACTTTAGGCCCCTACCAGAAAATATAACCTCCAATTATCTGATGACCACCTTTAATTCAAAGCTCATTTATGAGAAAACAGAAAACAAATAAATGAACACACAAAAAAAACTGGCACAGAACTAGGAGGCATCTGAAGGAAACATTGCAATCTAACTGTTTCTTGTATTCTTTAACTGAGTCAAAACATCAATAAGCTCAGCACTTGTACCCATGGGGTTCTCATCCCTGGATGCATACTGGGCACCTACGAAGTTGATACCTTGTTCCCACTCCCTAACTCTACAGATTCTAAGGGAATTCTGCACTGGTTCTAGCAAACAGCCACGGATGACAGCCACTTACTTATACCTTTTACAGATTTGCTTTTCCTAAACTGTGCTTTGGTGTTATGCCTGCTGCTTCCACTTAGTGACATAAGAAGCAGCTACCTAAAATGCACTACTAAGTTTTGGGAGGTGTTGCTCACGATGACACCCTTCACATAGTAAGTCTCACAGGAGAACTCTCTTTGAAACCTAACCAGCAAGGAAAACTTTGCTTCTTTTGAGCAAATGCACTTTGATCTTACATGCAAAAATAATGTAACTGATCACATTTTCCTTTTTTGCTTTGATGACCAGGAAATAAAAAGTTCAAGTTCAGTAAGCTTAGAAGATGTCATGGTATTAACTTTCACTTGGGTCTCATCTATTTTCTGTGTTTCCTTTGCTCTGAGTTTTAGAAAGCTATTTATTTTATTACATTGACTATAAAATACTAAGCTGTCTTTGGTCAGCTTACTATGCAGATTATTATTTTGAATAGTAGGGGATATAATTTTTCAAAGTGGGGAATATAATAATTAGTTCACATTCATCTTTTTCACATGTATAAGAACTATAAAAACTAAAAAAGGCAATTGGTATGACTAAAATCTCTGCACACAAGAGCTTTTCTTTGCTTTGAGGGAGGAGGGGAAGATGGGTGGATAGATGTATGGATGGATGGATGGATGGATGGGTGGATGGATGGATGGATGGATCGACGGACAGATGGATGAATGGATGGACAGATGGATGAATGGATGGTAGGAGAGTAAGGAGGGAGCATGAATGAATCTGCCTCACAATATACAAACCCCCCTTATAAGAAGAGCTAAAAATTTTCTCAGGTAATTTTCATTTATTCACTTACACCTGCAAAATTTGCAACTCTTACCAAATCTAGAAAAATCTTCAGTACACAAACAGACACACACAGATTTAGCAGAATAAAAAGTCTACAATTTAAAAATTATAGTGTATTAGTAGGTGACTGGCCATGACGGTGGCTGTTAATCGTACAGCTAGTGCTATTGGTTGAATAAATAGGCTTATGGTTTCAATAATTACTAGTATAGGGATAAGTGGCATAGGTGTACCTTGTGGTAAAACAGGTGTGCCTTGTGGTAAAAAAGTGAGCTAGGGATGTTTTTGTCAAGAGAAACTTTGAAAGCCTATTGCCTTGATTCATATTATGGAAATAGAAACTCTTAATGCATTACCGAATAACCTGAAACTTTCCCATCTCTCCTGTGAAAAACCAATATTCTTCTCCTTTCTTAAAAAAAAATTCTTCTGTAATATTTTCTAAAATTTTCATATTTCTTCACCTTCTATCTTTGACTATAGTCATATTTGGAAAAAGAACTTAATTAAAGTTGTCCTTAAACACAACTTTAAGCTCTTGAATACAGGGGAAACTTTTATTTATTCATCACCCATCTAGGAAGAGCTGAATCCAAAAATATTAACATTGCATTGGCTTAAGTTTCAAAGTCGGTTAGAATCATTTCACCAAAATTCCCAATGGATGAATATGTGAATAAATACAGAAGAGCCCAGCATTCAATTTTCTAATAACTCCAATAGACACACTGGTTCCAAGGAAATCAGTAATATGAGAATTGAAACAAAGATGGATCTACTGCAATAAACTACCAAAGCACTAAAACATCTTCAAATAATCGCATATCATCTATTTCTGTAAGCAATAGCAACCAAATGTAACACTACTAAAAGAGTCTTTGTTCATAATAAACCAAAAAGCTACTAAAGTCTGCTGAACAGAAGTGTGAAAGAAAAAAAGTATAACATCAGAAACATGAAAAATGGGTAAACAGTTTTACTTCTGTAGAAATGCATTCAAATAAAATTAAACTGGAAATGTGAAAATTCACCATGATTACAATTACTATTTTTTTAAAAAGCTGAAAATATTTTAAGAGGGCTTTCATTCTAAATTATACTACTGAACTCATTTTTAAATTCACACAGAAGTTTACTTTCCATGGTATCCACAAGTTAAATTATCGAATAGCAACAACCTTACTGAAATAATCCGAGCAGACAGGAGACCATGTAATATATTAACCAACTCCCATTCCATTTTCCCTTCCTGGGCACAAGGGGAGACTGTATCTCCCGGCTTCCTTTGCAGTTAGGCTGAGCCCATGTGACTATGCACTGGCCAATGAAGAAGACCTTATTATGCTCTCTCTTTACCTTCCACAGCAATCTTAAAAGCCATGTGGGCCGGGCACAATGGCTGACGCCTATAATCCCAGCACTTTGGGAGGACGAGGCAGGTGGATCACCTGAGGTCAGGAGTATGATACCAGCCTGACCAAAATGGTGAAACCCCTTCTTTACTAAAAATACAAAAAATTAGCTGGGCATGGTGGCGGGTGCCTATAATCCCAGCTACTGAGGAGGCTGAGGCAGGAGAATACCTTGAAACTGGGAGGTGGTCACTGCAGCGAGCTGAGGTCGCGCCACTACACTCCAGCCTGGGCAACAGCGCGAGAATCCATCTAAAAAAAAAAAAAAAGCCATGTGTTCCAGATATTATAACTACAATACAGAAGCAGCTTGGGTATCTGAGTAACCACTTTTAGGAGAGCCTTTGAGAAAACCCATCTGACCCCCATCAAACTGTACCATTCATGAGAAACAAACCTTTGTTGTGTTATGCCTTGAACTAGGAAGGCTTGTCACCCAAAAGCAACCTACCTTATTCTGACAAATCATCCCTTACACCCTCTTACAAAGTCTCAAACACACTTAGACTATAACTCAAGTTTCATCTCCAACAGGTGGGAATTTTGTTAGCAAGCAGCACAGAATAGCTGAAGGCTAAAAATAAATATTTCCTGAATACCTACTACGTACCTAATGCCAGGCCTCCAGAGTGAGGTGCGGGCATCCCAGGATATGCCCAAGATGAGCCACTGGAGTATGAATATAAACATTAGAACTTCCATTTGTATTTATTTATTCATAACTTTTAAAACACTCCCAATCTTGTGTATTTTCTATAATGCACACAATACATTAGGATGATGTTACTTGAAGTTAACTATAGATAAGCAAACATAGGCAGATTTTAAGACCACTGATCTTAAAACAAAGTAAGTATAATGTATAGTCCCTCCTCAAAGATGCTTGCTATTGTAGAAGTCCAATAGTTCCACAGGAGACAATCAATGAGAAACGAAAGATAAATAAAAGGTCATATGATCAATAAAATTAATCATATATAAATAAAAGGTCATGGTTGTGACAGAATGCATAATACGGACCATATGTATTAGGACCACCAAGTGGCCTTTAGAGAAGAGGCTTCAAAATGGAGGTGGTTCCCCACATAGCCCAAAAGATGAGTAGGATTTGACTATGTGGAGTGAGTAAAACAGAATAGTAGACCAGAGTGCCTGTAAAAGGGAAAGAATGAAGCAAACGGTGGGATTTCAGACACAGTAGGCAACAAGAAGGCAAGTGAAATAAATGTACAACTGATCACTAGCTACAAATTTATCAAACTCAGTTTCTCTATTTTCACAGCCAGAATTTTTAATTAGTGCTGATTTTAAGAGTCCTATTCAAGATCAGTGCAATATATATGTAAACAAAGAAAAGTTAAAGTCTCTAAATATAAAAAATGACAAAGATTTTCAAAATTTAAAATCCATCTATAGTATGTGAACTATGCCTGTAAGACAAAGTATGACATTAACAATCATAGATATAATACTCTTATAATTAAAGTTAAGTTATGGAAAGGAAGCAAATGTTCAAAGTGTTCTGTGTCATTTTCTATTTGTTTTAAGAACAATGCCCGACACCCATGCACACGTTTCCACACTTCCTCCTTCCTCATACCCACATTCCAGTTAATGAGTAACCAGATAACCATGACTCACTCATCATGTAATCTTAAATAGCTACACGTGTTCATTTTATAATTTATGTCTTTAACATCTTTTGACTTCAGTAACACTTTTCTTTAATACATTTCCCTGACCTCAGATGAGATTCTGCCATTTTGAATGTCCCTGTTTTCATCCATAATCCTATTCACATGAGAAAAATATGCATAAGCCTCTGCTATTAATAATGGCCAAGCCAATGATAAATATAGATAGAAGCAGCAGCAACACTGCATGGCCAAATGTGAGCCCTTAGTTACCCATCCTTCATGAAAATATAGAGAATAAAAGTAGAAATGAACCCCTCCGGTCTTAAGCAGGTAACCTAAGGTCTTCCTCAGGTAACCTATGATTATGCCTGCATGTGTTTTCCCAAGGTAGAGGTCTATGGTGCAAACCACCCCAATCATCTCTCCCTCCAGGTGCTTCCTAGGTTTTGGATGTTGATGTGGACAGAAGGAAAAAGATTAGTAGAAAATGTATATACTCTAACTTATTCCTCTATTGTTAAATTTACATGAAAGTAGGCTAAGTCATCTATAAGGCTTAGGAAGTTCCTACTGTAATTGAGGATATGAGGACATTCTTTTTGGATCTCAAGCAGATCACCTATGCATCCAATGAATACTAATATCCTAAGGGGAGGGCTTCACAGGGCTTTGTAGGAGTTAATAAAGGTTAAAATAAGTATTCTTCACAGCAAATGCTGCCCCTTCTAAATAACATCGTGACTCATCACCAATAGCAACTACAAGTTCTGTTGTAAAACAAATGAATTAACATCTGTTTACATTTATATCATTTCAACATTAAATCATTCACCACTCATTCATTAAAACATCACATTTACACACATATACATTTAGGCATATTTAACAAGTCTGAAATTTTTTTCTGGTTGATGACTGAAATGCAAGATGGCAATTTTTCCAGACACACAGTTTGTAATTTTAAGTAATTTCCTTATCCCAAACTCTCCTCCTATTACTTTGGAATAACCTTCATAATCCTTCAATCTTTCCAATGATTCAAGCAGATTGGTATTGGAATGTTTTATTAAAACTAAAAAATAGCTCTACATTCTCAACTCTAATACCATTTCCCTTTCCTGACATTCAGGGCCATATGCCATATGCCATAGCCAAAACTAGTCTTTTGCTTTATCTTCTATAAACTACAAAAGACACCTACTTCAAGAATTCCTTCTTTGGGTCGGGCATGGTGGCTCGTGCCTGTAATCCCAGCACTTTGGGAGGCTGAGGTGGGCAGATGACTTGATGTCAGGAGTTTGAGACCAGCCTGGTCAACATGGTAAAACCCCTTCTCTACTAAAAATACAAAAATTAGCCAGGCATGGTGGTGCATGCCTGTAATCCCAGCTACTTGGGTGGCTGAGGCAAAAGAATCGCTTGCAGCCGGGAGGCAGAGGCTGCAGTAAACTAAGATCGCACCTCTGCACTCCAGCCTGGGCGAGAGAGTAAAATTCTGTTTCAAACAAAAAAAAAAGAATTTTTTCTTTAAGACTCAACACAAGTGGCACCTTCAGAATTTCTGAACCCACCAATTATTCTGTGCTTCCAACTTGTTTTTTGTAAGTATACTGTCATACTAAAATGCGGCTTATGTAGCCACCTGCAACCCACAACTAGAATGGACGATCCTTAAACACAAAAACCATGTCTTCTACAGTTTCTAACAAATAGCAGCCCTCCCACCGCCCGCCAATCCATGTTCACTCATTCCACTAATATTTATGGAGTGGCTGCTCTGTGCCAGGCATTGTTCTTATTACCACGGATACAGAGATGGTAAAATAAACAAAGCCCAAGTGCTCACAGAGATGACATTCTAACGCAGAAGACAATAAAGTAATAAATGAGGCCATGGTGAGATGTCAGGTAAGAACAAATGCTCTGAAAAAAAATAGTCTCAGTGAATAACAGGTGATTGGGGCAGAAATTGCTATTTCAGGGAGTGTAGCTAGAGAAGGTTTCTCTAACTACTGAGCCATTTCCTGACTGCAGTAAGAGAGCAAGTCAGCCCCTCTATGGCGTAAGAATGATGCTGAACGTGGCATGTTCAAGAAGCACTGAGGAAGACGGTATGGCTGGGGAGAGAGGGTGAGAGGGGAAGTGGCCAGAGCCCAGATCAAGTGGAACCATGCAGGCCACAAGGGAGCCACCGCAGGTTTTTGAGCAGCAAAGAAAAACAATCTGATGGAGATCTTTAAAAAAGATTACTCTAGGCAGCAGCCATAATATTAATGGAGAAAAGAAAGTTGGGGGTTGAGGGGAGGGAGGAGGAGGCAACAGGAGAGTTGAAACAGGGACACAGTTAGGAGGTTACCACCATAATCCAAGCAAAGGCGCGTGATGGCCCGGGCGTGCACGGTGGCCATGGAGGTGTTTAGGTTGATCAGGCTGGGATGCATAAGACCTGATGATGGACTGAGTGTGCAGAAGTAGAAAAGGAAAAAACGATTTTTGCATGAGTCACCAAAGGATGATGCTGCCACTGAACAAGGTGAGAAAGAGAAGAGGGAGAGGGGCAATCCTAAGTCTGGTTTGAAACATGCCAAGGTTTGAGATGCTCTTATCCAAAGAGATGCTGCGGAGCTGAACACAGCTGGACTGCCTGCAGGTCAGGCGAGAGATCTGGGTGGAGATCTATATCCTGGAGGCATCGTCAGCACACAGAGGGTATTTGAAGCCCATGTGGGCTCATTGAAATAGTGCCTACAGAGGAGAAAAGCAAAGGTCCCAGAGTGGAGCCCCTGTCGAGGGGATGTCGAGGCTGGAGATGGAGCAGGCAGCAAGGTGGGGGGAAAGACAGGAAAGTGTGGAGGCCAGAAAGCCAAATTTTTAAAGGGTTCCAGGAAGGAGTTGGTCATGTTGTCAAACGTTGCTGATAAAGACAGAGGAGGATTCAAAATTGACCACTGGATTTGATAACATGGAGGTCACAAATAATCTTGAAAAGAAGTTTTAGTGGAGTAGGGGATGAAAGCCCAATCAATCGGAGTGATTCACAAAAGTAAAAGAGATGAACTAGGCTGGTCCGAGTGCAGTGGTGTTTACAACTAATTGATCACAACCAGTTACAGATTTCTTCGTTCCTTCTCCACTCCCACTGCTTCACTTGAGCAGCCTTAAAAAACACAAAAAAAGAGATGAACTAGAAACAGTAAGCAGACACAACTTTTCAAATAGTTTGGTAATAAAAGAAAACCAATGGTGTGGTAGCTAGGAGATGTGAACTCAAGAGAAACATTGCAGCACATTATATTGGTGGGAATGGAAGAAGAAAGAAAAAAGGTAACGCAGTACAGAGGGGAGATAATAAGAGAAGTCCTCCAGGACTCAGAGGGGTTGGATGGGATCCCGGGCACACAACACTCAAATGTTTATTGAGTTGAACTGCTGCTACCCTTAGACATGTCTTGGAAAAAGGTGGTCCACTAATTCAGTTTCTAAAATTCTATACAGAAACTCCAACAATAACCTGGCTTCAGGAAGGCAGCATTCAAGTATTTCAGGACAAGCTTTCTATGACTTCTTAAGAACAATGTATACACATGCCACATCTATGGTTATAAGAAGAGGTGTATCTGGTCTTTGTCTCGGGTTCCTGGCACAGACCTCCTAAAACCTTTGGGATTTCCTGAGTGATAGGAGTATCTTGTTTTTTATTCACAACAAGTCCCTTTCACTCATACCTGAGGTTATGTAAATGAAGGGGATCAGGTGGGGCCCCTTAGTAGCATCGGGATAGGGATGTTTACCAGAAAGACCAAGGCGGTGATTAGAAGGGGGGAACTTTCAACCCCACTTCCCCACTACCAGGGAGGGGAGGGGAGCTAGAGATTAGGTTACAAAAACTTGAACCCGATTCTGTTTTTTGGGGGGTGGATAAGGGGATCTAGGTTGGTGAACAGACTGACATGCTGGGAAGGTGGTATTCCCAGCGTGCATGGAGGCTCTGCATACACACCCCCTGCTGTGCCCTCTGCAGCTCTTCCGGTGGACTGTCCCTGTGTTGTATCCTTTATAAAAAATCAGTAAATGTTAAAACAAAACATAAGTGTCTTCCTGAGTTCTATGAGTTGTTCCAGCAAATTCTTGAACCTGAGGATCATGGAAATCCCCAAATGTGTGGGGATGGCTGAGCAGAAGTGTGAATAGCCAGGGTACCCCATTTGTGGCTGGTGTCTGAAGTGGGACACTCCTGTAGGACTAAGCCTTTGATCTGTGTGGTCTATGCTAACTCTGTATAGTGTCAGAACTGAATTTGCCGGAGGCGTTAGAACCAGAGCAACTCTATCTTGAATAGGGGCCCAATAAAATAAGACAGAGATCTACTGGGCTGCATTCCCAGAAGGTTAGGCATTCTTAGTCACAGGGTGAGATAGGAGGTCAGCACAAGATACAGGCTGTAAAGACCTTGCTGATAGAAAAGGTAGTTGTAAAGAAGCTGGCTAAAATCCACCAAGATGGTGAAGCAACTGACCTCTTGGTGGTCCTCACTGCTCATTATACACTAATTATAATGTATTAGCATGCTAGAAGATACTACCACCAGCACCAGGACAAATGCCATGGCAACGTTGGGAAGTTACCCTATGTAGTCTAAAAAACAGGAGGAACCCTCAGTTCTGGGAGTTGCCCTCCCCTTTCCCAGAAAACTCATGAATGAGCCACACCTTGTTTAGCATGTAATCAAGAAATAAACATAAAAAAGGGCAACCGGCAGCCCTCAGGGCTGCTCTGTTCATGGGATGAAATAGCCATTCTTAATTTTTTTACTTTCTTGATAAACTTGCTTTCACTTTACTCTGCAGATTCACCTCGAATACTTTCTTGCACAGGATCCAAGAACCTTCTCTTGGGGGACCTCTTTCCAGTCAACAAATTGAATTGTTGGACACCCAGTTAGTGTCAGACAACTGGTGTTGGGGGGAAAAAGTCACACACCTGGTATCAGAAATGATATTAGAAACATACAATTATCTGCTGTCAATTACCTGGAGCCACGCTCTTCTGGGCACCCACGGTTGCTTCATAAGACTATCTCCAGGATATTTCAATTCCGGGGTTGCTTGGGACTCTGAACCTCTTCATCCCAGCCAGGAACTGTGACTGGCCTCTGATTCCCCTTTCTCCCTCTCTCTTGACCTCTTCTGGTCAGCCACTGCATCCTGTGGATTTGCCTCTAAAGTGTCCTTCTCATCCCCAGATGAGCCTTCTGTCCTTGTCCATTATTGCAAAAGCCTACCAAGGTCCCTAAACCTAAATCTCTCCTTGAGTTTCTCTTTCCCTCAACACCCAGAGCAGTTCAAATCCCAAGGCTGATCTTATCTCTCCTCCTACCTGCTTAAAAATCCTTAGCGCACACGTTCTTCACGACCTGGGTCTACTCTTCCTCTTCCACCTCATCTGCCCCTCTCCAGCTTGCACTCCACGTTCCAACCTCAGGAACCACACGCTCTGAGATCACTGACGTGCAACACTGTTCTAGCTCTGTCTGTCTCCCCTTCAGACCTTTGCATCTGCTGTTGCCTCTGCCTAGAACACTTTTCTCCCAGCACATCACACCTCTCTTCCTCTTACCCCTAGAGGATGATACTGAAATATAACATCTCAATAAGGTACTCCCTGGCTACCCTATTTAAAACAGTAAACCACCCCTGGCTCCCCCACAGCCCTGATGCCCCTTTCCTGCTTTAACTTTCTCCACAGCACTTGTCACCATCTAAAATATCATTTGTTTTATTAATTTCTCTTGGGTTTTGTCTCTCTCTGTGCTAGAACGGAAGCCCAAATGGGCCAAGATTTTTGTCCGCTGTGTCCCCAATATCTACACTACTACGTGGCACACAGTAGGCACTCAAATAATGTATGATGAATGACTGAGTCAACACTGTTCCCTCTGACTGGAAAATTCTCTCCTGAGCCTAGTGTCCTATTCTTCATCCATGCAGCAAATTCATCACCCAAGGGTCCCCCATCCCCTCTCCTAGCTCCTCAGGCAGGGTTGTACCCCATTTTCCAAGGGAATCACACCACTTACTGCTCACTCTCAGCCTCTTCCATGAGTGCAAGGAGCACTATTCATAATTATGATGCTACAACAGGAGGCAACAGGGCTGTCCAGGGCAAACCTGGACACGTCCCACCTTTTTTATGGCCGCTTTCTCCCTTCTGTATTTATTTATCAGTCTGTCTCCCACACCAGCCTGTGAATCCTTAAGGGCAAATTCATCTTTGTATTCCCAGCACCTCAACATGTTGTGGATACTTAATAATGTTTATCGGATGGATGAACAATCACTTGCACTTGGGAATCTGGGATCCCTGGGACAGGCTGGAACTGGAACCTGGGGCTGGTATGCCTGGGCCTGTTCCCCTCTACATGAGTTTCTGTCCCTGTGGTGGCCCCATCTCCACCCTCGGTTCCCAGTCTCATGAGTGGGGCTTCATACTCGTTCTGCTGAACTCCTTCCTTATCCCTGGCTTTGCTAACTCCCTGGGCTGGCTGGCTGGGGCCTAGCTTTTGTCAGCCCCTGTTCAGACAAATTCCCACAGGGCTCCTTTGGCCCTACCTACCCTGCCACACCAATCCCAGGAACAGTCCATGGCAAAGATTCCAATTTCAACAACAAAGGGGTGGGGCCAACACCCCTCCTGCTTCCTTAGACAGGGGTCCCCAGGTGGGTTCCAACTGTAGCTCTCTCTGTCAGGAATGAAGTAATTACACTAATCCTTCTCAAGGCTGAGGCCTTAGTGCTGCTTCTCCAGATGAAATGGATCTTTTCCAAAGTATTGCAGAACTTCTCAGAGCCTGTCAAAGGCCAGCTACATTTTGGGAGGAAGCAGCTGTTTTGCTGAGAACCAAACTTTTCCCTTTAAGATTATATCATTGAAATTATCACGTATGCTGGTGTGAACACAGGCTTGGCTTCACAAACCACATTTATACAATAATCTCTTTCGAGTCTGAGATGTGCCTTTGGTGAGAAGGGATATAAACTCTAATTGGGGGCCTAGAAATTAGGATTCTGAAACTACCCAGATGTACCAGAAATACTTTTCAATTAACAAATGTATTCTTACATCATAACAATTTTCATGATAAAAACATTAGGCTGGCATCAAACCAACCTTCCTACTTGAGTTTTAAAAGCTTCATGATCTGGAAGAAAAATTAGCTGAGGTCTCCTTCTGCTAAGAGCATATATCCTGAGAAGAAACTGTTTTGAAAATAGCCCCAGTAAAGCAATACACTGGGAAGAAAACTTTGAGAGTCAAAGGCAGGAAGTTCAATCCGTGGAGCATTTACAGAAGCTGATTAGGTGTGATGCTTCCCACTGCAGACCCAGCCTCAGGAAGCTGTCAAGTCAACGCAGAGCTTGACCACCACATGGATGCTGCACTGCTGATATGAAACTCACCCATGTCAAGAAGTTTTCTAATCCTTGTTGTCCAGAATCAAACAAACATCCCCCGAGACTGACAGCAAACGCAGTGCCTGCCTTCTGCTTATTTTGACCCATGATAGTCATGCATAAAAGGAAAAGGGTAATTTTGGCTGTTTTCAAGATGGTGTCATTACACATGAGATGTTTATTTAAGGCATCTAAACTGGAAAGCAAACAAAGCTCTGATTCCCTTCTGTACAAGCTACTTGTGTAGATCCGAGGCCTGGACAGAGGCAAAGCCTTGCAGACCACAACCTGTCATCTACTGACTTAAACTGCCTTAGATATGGCTCAGAGGGGGTTTTATAAGAATATCCTTTAAGATTTAATCTCTTCTTTCACAAAAGCTTTCCTTCCTCTGCTCTTCCCCTTTTCGCTCCTAACCAATGTTGTGAACAATCTTGACTTCTAAATACTTAAGCTGGAGTTTAGTCTCTCTCATGAAGACAGGAATTTTATGTTTTGTTCACTGCTGTATCCTAGTGCCTAAAAGACTGCCTGGCACACGGTAAGCTCTCATTATATATTTGCTCAGTAAATGAACATCTCTTCTACAGCAATAAATAAAAAGAATGCTACATGGGAAAGCATAAGCAACTTATTTTTGGAGATGTACTGGACCAATTTGAAGGCTTAACTATTCCAAAAGTAAAATGAAAGAAATAACACAGCAGCTCGGTGACATCACATCAACACACACACGCACACACACCCCTGAGAAAGCACTTTCACATCCAGTTACACAAGCAACCTCTACAGGGGAATTCAGAATCTAGTTGTCGTAAAAGATCTCCAAATAAACACAACTTTATTTACAGAATTTCAACTCTGTTGCAGAGAAAAACACTGACTATGTAAAGGAAATAATGTGTGGGTCTTGTGCCCTGCAATCTTAACCTAAGCTCTGTATACTCAACCACAGCACGGGTACATTTTGAGATACAGCCAGAAATGTTCTTTATAACATTATTCTGGTTCACCTTGAATGGAGTAAAATGGTAACAGGATCAACAAGGCCGCAAAACACACAAGCGTTATAGCAACATCATTCATGGGCAACGGCACGTGGTCCTGAAAAATCAGTCTGGCCCAAAAGTAGGCGTCAGAGTCCACAGACAGAAGGCTCACGGCTGGACAACTGACAGCACACCATCCCAGATCCCCCCACTAATTACTTACTCATTTTTTAGTGCGGGTAACCAGAAATGATTCAAAGCTGTAAGCCACTTTTCTAAGTTTTAACATTTGCTGCTGAGTTTTTCATTTACTAACAGGGAAAAACTGCTTCACATTGTGATTGCAATGCCTAAGGTAATACGGCCACCACATTATATACTAACTTAAGAAGGACACATTTCAGCTCATTGCTGGGCTATGACCACCAGAGGGCTTGTTGCCAGGTATCACAAGATATTCTTCTTCTAGTGGAGTTCCCTCCAATAGGCACACAGACAACATGAACATATTGAAACTGAACAAATACTTAAGAGTTGAAGAGTACCATAAAAATATTTTTGCTTAAAAAAAAAATGAAAAAAATTTCTTGTTATACTAAATGAAATTTTCAATACACTCCACAAATATCCAATCAAGTACGTTTTTATTTCATTGAACTCTCAGTTGTACCACAGGTAGAATGTAATAAAAAGTCACTTAAAATCGCTTTTATTTTACAGTTGTTGAGCTCTTAAGAGAAAAGCAGTGGAGACAGCCACAGAGCTGTGCAGGATAAAGACTCTAACCTAGAAGCTTCTATCTCATTCAAGAGGGTGACACCAACACCCACTCAGCCATAGTAAGGAGAGGTGGTATGTAAGGCCACATGAGTGGTCTGATAACTTAGGGCCAGTGCAATCCCTTGTGGGCTATGCTGGGGCTGACCAAGCCTTTCAGACAGACCACAGGAGACTGGCAAGATTTTAACAATGGAGACAAGGTATAGGGTAGGAGACGTGGAAAGCAGAAAATATGAATGGCTCTAATTCAAGAGGAGAGTCCACAAAGGAAAGGAGTGTGTAAGGGAGAGAGCAGGGAGGAGAGCTAAAGCTGGACTGCAAAGGGCCTTGAACACGAGGCCAAAGGAACTGGGAGTAATAGGGAGCCTATGAAGGTTTCTAGGAAAGGGAGTAACATGATCTGATTTTAGAAGATCCGTCTGTTGGCGATAAACTGCATCAACTGCTGCAAGGTCAAAATCACACAACAAAAAAGGCCAGTGGATTTGGTAACTAAAATAGCTGAAGGTGCACTGTCACAGTGCTATTCCAACCAAGTGGAAGGAGATTAAGTATTGGCTGAGTATCCTTTAACTTAGCCAAAATGTTTGGGACTAGAAGTGTTTTAGATTTCAAAGTTTTTCAGATTTTGGAATATTTGCAGATACATTGGGTATAGGACCTAAGTCTAAACACGAAATTCACTGATGTTTAATACATACCTTATACACATAGCCTGAAGATAATTTTATTTTTCTTTTCGAGACACGGAATCAGTTCTATGTTGCATGACCGCATTTTGACTGTATCTGGAGGTCAGGAGTGGTGTTTTCCACTTGTGGTGTCATGTCGCAATCAAAAAGTTTCTGATTTCGGATCATTTCAGATTGCGGATTTTCAGATTAGGGATGCTCAACCTGTAGTTTCATTATTTCCCTCATTGCTCCCTTCTCAGCCTTTCCTTATTGATGCTATTTGGGAATCTGAGGCAGTTCTCAGTGAATCCAGTTGCTGAGTTTTCTGAAATGTACTAAGTCCTTCCTGGAATACATTTTTTACATTTCTGATTTTCTTTTCTTTCTTTCTTTCTTTTTTTTTTTTAAAGATGGGGTTTCACCCTGATGGCCAAGCTGGTCTTAACTCCTGACCTCAGGTGATCCACCCACCTCAGCCTCCCAAAGTGCTAGGATTACAGGCGTGAGCCACCGTGCCCGGCTTACATTTCTTATTTTCAAATAACTTAAAAATCTTACCGGAAAGACATCGCTTACCTAATTAGACAAGCAAATGGTGGTATAGACTCTGCCACACAGCACAGCCACATTTCCTTGGGGATGCCACCCACTGATATTCTGCTCAAAGGTATGGCTTAACACATAACGGGGACAGGAGTTCAGAGAAGAAAAGGAGCTGCAGAGGAGTCCAGCTGAGGAGTTACATGTCTGGGGGACTAACAGGCTCACAAACGATAACAGAAAGCTATGTTTGAAAAAAAAAAAATAGGTAAGAAACCAATCTATACATTTCCATGATCTGAAAGTCATACACTTACACAGAATGGGATTATTTTTTAATTATCTAAAATTTAAAGAAAGATAAATTCCAGACACCTTCAAAAACATGTGAATTACAAAAGTATCTGGGTGCTTTTGCAGACTAACAGTGGATACAGCTCAAATTAAATTCCAAAGTAAGCCAGGCACAGTGGCATGTGCCTATAGTCCCACCTACTCAGGAGGCAGGAGGATCTCTTGAGCCCAGAAGTTGAAACCAGCCTGGACAACATAGCAAGACTTTATCTCTTTATAAAAAAAAAAAAAAAAAGAAAGGAAGAAAAGAAAAGACAAGACCAGACCAGGCGCAGTGGCCCACACATGTAATCTCAGCACTTTGAGAGGTTGAGGCAGGTGGATCCCAAGGTCAGAAGTTCGAGACCAGCCTGGCCAAGAAACCAGCCTGGCCAATATGGTGAAACTGCATCTCTACTAAAAATACAAAAATTAGCTGGGCATGGTGGTGGGCACCTGTACTCCCAGCTACTTGGTAGGCTGAGGCAGGAGAACTGTTTGAACCCAGAGGCAGAGGTTGCAGTGAGCCAAGATCACTCCATTGCACTTCAGCCTGGGGGACAGAGCAAGACTCCAACTCAAAAACCAAAAAATTTTAACAAGTAAATTTCAAATGTAATATTGGGTAAATTAATTGGCAAAGTTTCAAAGTATGTAGTCTGAGCAGCTGCTTAAGTTGTTCTCTATTCAAACTGGAACTAAATTCATGATATGTTTACAGTTAGAATGCATCAAAAGCTAGGTCATCTTACCTATCCTCTTACATCACACACATCATGTTTGAGAATGCCAGGCTGTTTTAGCAGGGAACCAAGTTAGCACTGACCCTGTTTCAGAATACTGTCAAAGATGAACATTCGCAAAGAATAATGCAGGAAAATACATTAAAGGAAACGGAAAATGACCTATATGCAGAAAGTGGTGAGACAGAGCATGTGAGAATGCTGGAAGTATGTCCCACACACCTTATTATTACAAAAATTGCTATAATTCTCATTGTTAGTAGAAGCAGCTCTCCTTTCCCACAGAGTTATGGCAGATTCCATGCTAAGCACTTTACATATATAAGATCATTATATTATCTAAATATCATCTACATATTTGGCCCTTACAAAAATCCCAGCTCTTAACTAATAATTCTTTTCCCATTGAATAAGCAAATTATTTAATTTCTCTGAGCTGAAGTTTCTTCAAGTAATTTTCTCAAGATTATATAGCTTGTAAATGGAAGAACTGAGACTTGAACTCAAGTCCTGTTTGACATGTTTTTAAATGAACCCTTATTAAATTCTTAGACAACTCATCCCTTAAAAAAACATTAAATTGTAAATGTGGCAAAAGCAATAGATCTAGCCTCAGCGAGGAGCAAGTGAGGAAAGTTCCTCCCTAAAGAGGTCTTCTGCAATTTGAGGTCTGAAGGAAGAACACGAGCTGCTTTGGAGAAGGAGGGAAAAGCATTCCAGGCAGAAGGCACAGAATTGTGTGCAAGGATGCTCTCCTGGAAGGGAATGAGGTGAGGGTGGGTGAGGACTGAGAGAACAAAGCAACATGGGTGGGGGGGGGGGCGTTGGTGGGAATGAGAAGGATCTGGCAACCTCAGATGCATTAGTAAAGCTGTACCATTCCCACCATGTAAGTGCTTTGTAGGCCATGGTAGAAAGTCCTTTTCTTATCATAAGCATATTGAGAATGTATTTTATTTTAGTGCTGGTGATGGTTCCTTTCCCTAGGGGTGAGGGGTGTGAACTAGAGTAGCTGCACCACGCTGCCTCCTACAGGAATCTTCTAGGTGCCAGGATAAAAATATATATTCTGGAGCATGAACTTCTATGATCTAGAATAGACTTCTAAACATTCTCTATCTACCTAAATATTATATATCTAAACATTCACAGAGGGCAGATTTAAGCTGAAAATGCAAAAAGAGTATGTGGACAATTGCTGGAGGTAAACTGGAGGGTTTGTGGTGCAGAAACACAGGCGCACCAAGGGTAGTGGGATGAAAGTACACAGGAAGAGGCCTGTCATGAGAATGGCAAGTCCATTTCCAGCCAAGAGGGGCAACTGATGTCAATACCCCGGCTCCACTCCCATCAGCTGTGTGTCTTTGGATAAGTTTCTTGATCTTTCTGTGACAATTTCCCCATTTGTAATAGTGCCTGCCTCACAAGATTATTTTGAGAATGAAATGAGTTATAAAACATATAAAATATTATCTCCAGGTGGATAGTGAATAAAAGGAGAAAAAAAACATATAAAATATTTAGAGCAGTACCCACACATAGTAAGTACTTAATAAATCTTAGCCATAAATATTTTTGTTATTACTACGACTATTATTATTGTTAAAGATCACAAATTGCAGTAAGTAGTTAAGAAAGGAAAGAAAAACATTTTAAATATAGATCTAAAGCAACACATTCTCAGACATACATGTGCACAAGAATCACCCAGAAAGCTTGTGAAAAATGTAGATTCCTGGCTTATCAGAAGTAAGACCTAGGAAACCAGATTTTTTCATAAGCCACTGGGGGAGATTCTGATACAATTGGTCCAAGCAACATATTTTGAGAAGTGGGGCTTCAAGGTCTAGAATTTAAAATATTCAGGTATCAAACAAAGTATGTCATCACAGGGCTTAACAACCAGGTTAACTTTATAAAACAAATTTCAGATTTTCTTCGTCTTAAGGCAAAATGAAATAGGATCACTTGCACTATCTACTTCTACAAGAAAACAAAATAATCAGAAACTGCTTGACTGGTAAAATATATAGTGTTTAGTTTATAATAACCGTTTGCATACATTTAAATAACAAATAATCTTTAGTTCCAAACAGCCCAAATATATTACTGCATGCTGTATTATCAAAAGAAACTAAAATAAGCATCTGGATGGTGGTATATATACGTTTCTTAGTTATTAGATTTTATGTTCTAACAGAATTAATAAAGCCAATCTTTAATCATACAGAGAAAATCCTTTCCA
Source organism: Cacajao melanocephalus (assembly GCA_963573385.1). Taxonomy (NCBI): domain Eukaryota; kingdom Metazoa; phylum Chordata; class Mammalia; order Primates; family Pitheciidae; genus Cacajao; species Cacajao melanocephalus. Next base: position 25,375 of record CAUYLG010009874.1, read on the forward strand.
CTAGGACATAATGAAGACTTCCTGCAGGTTACTTCACTTCAGCTCAGGGTTTCTCAGCCTTGGCACTATGGACATGGTTAACAGGTAATGCTTTAATGTGGGCTGCATGTGCACTGAAGGACGCTTAGCAGCACCCCTGACCCAATAGCAGCAAGCACCCTCCAACCCCCAGTTTCACAACCAAAAATGTCTCCAGACATTGTCAACTGTCCCCTGGGAGATAAAACTCTCTCATCTTGAGAACTACTGCTTTTGCTCAAGAGAATGAAAACATCTCAACTCTAGAAGCAACCCAAATTGGCAGCTTAACCATTTTCAAATGCCCCGCTACCAATATGCCAATGACCAAATAATCTTTTCCACAGTTAAGACATTTTCTGAACATTTCCTCATCAATATCTACATGCACATATGTTTATGTGCATTTCGAGATGATTTGGGGTTATTTGCAGCATATCATCTGTTTTGAGAGAAAGAGGATGAAGCTACTGCGAAAAAGTAATAGCAACGGTGGTAATAATAAACAACAGAGCTTCGTAGAATGCTTGACACCTTCCAAGGCACTTCTGACTACATTAGTCCCAGCCCACATTCAGCAGCAGTTCACGGATATTCTAAATCTGCATTCAACAGTTGATTGCATGTCAGGTTTTATGCTGCATCAACCAACTCCCCTCCGAAAGACACCATGCGCCACTTGTAGCAACTGACAACCATAACTGCATGGATTCCGGTAAAATGCATGCATGCCCATAGAAGAGAAGGCAGGAAATGTTTCTGCCTAAGCAACAAGCGGAGAAGTCTGAGGCTCTCAACTCATTACACGACTTGGCCTAACTCGGCATATTTCTCTTTCCTTTTCTTTGAAGAAAAGGAAAAGTAAATGTCCAGTAGCGGACATGAGAATGTAGTGAACATATTCATCTTGAATCACTAAAATGTAACAAAACTTGAGAAAGAAAAAGTTCAAGGCATTGTTTGTGATAGTTTCTGGGTATTCTCCCTCTAACTTTCTTTTTCAGATATTTTTAAAGTTCTAGGGTCGGATAACCTGGTTCTCCCACTGATCTGCCGAATCTAAAAAAAGTTTTCCAGTGCTGTGTTTCAGTTATTAAGACTAGAAAACAAAATTCTAGTAGTATAAAGTGGCTGAATCATTTCAGTATCTCTTAATAAGCACGTCAACAAAGAACTATGAAGGAGCAGACGAACAGAATCTACAGGTACTGTGAAGGAATTATTTACACTAACAAGTGACCTTCTTCAGAAAAATGAAACAAGCGACTTTCCAGATAAAGTGAAATCACTGGCTTATCCCACATATCTGGGAACGATGTCTGCAAAAATTATAAACGGAAGGTATTGTTTGGTCCTTTTACCCAAACACCATCGCACAACCCAACACTTGGGATTTTTCTTGGCCCAACAAGACTATGAAAACGCTGCTTAGGCTCTTTATGATAATAAACAATGCACATTCCTGTTTTATTTGCAAAAATAATTAGTAGCAGCTGCTACTAGCACAGAATTTTGAATAGAAAATATTTTACATCCTGAATCCAAATATTTCAGAAGTGTCTGACGTCAAATGAAGTATTCTGCCTTTTTTTAATTTAAAATAAATAACAATTAACATCTTCATACTTTTATCAAACTTTGGAAAAAACAACTGACAAAAACATTTTCCTGAAACTCAAAAGAGACAGCTGCACACATCTGTCAACTACACATCTCTGGAGTAAAAGAGAAACTTAATGCTTTAGTACAGTACTTACATGTGAGGGCTCAGTTCATAAAAATTTCTGTTCCTGTATTCTTCCACTTTCTCTGGTGAATAAATGGGCAATGATCGGTATGGGTTAACAGATATAACCACACTTCCAATGTATGTCTGCAAAAGGAAGAACAGAACATGCCCATTAGTTAATACACAAGATGTATTCTAACGCCTCAAGCTTTAGTGTCGTTTGATTTCAACCTTTTAAAATCAACACTAGCTCTGCTTCACCATTCACTGTATACTTTTTAAGAATGCTTTACATCTCTGAAGACAGATGGTGAACAATGTTTATTCATGTTGCTGATAAATGGAAACCATATATTTATATATTTTAAATCCTTTCAAAAATAAATCCCTGAACTAATTTATGATTATGGGTAAGAGTTCTCCAAAGCTCTGTTATACTTTCCAAAAATTTTGTCACCAACTACTGCTAACTGTAAGCAAGAGCCATGCGCTCCTTGATTCTGGATAGAGCTGTAGTTCCCTTCTTCCCTCATCTTGATCCACCTTTTCAGTCAACAGTAACCCAGGGTTCCCCTCCTCTCTATCCACACCTCATAGGGCCTTCCCCTTGGAACTGGCCCTCAACAAGTCTGTCAATCTTTCTACAATGGGCTCAGATCACATTCAATTCAGTATCACAGTTGCAGTTATCTCTTGGACATTTAAACAACATAATCTCATTATATCTAATATACTACAATATCAGAATTTTAGTGTCAAATTTAAATGTACTTTCCAGAAAGTACATTTAATGTCTACATTTAAATTTAATGTCAAATTTACATTTAATGTAAAATTTAAATGTACTTTGTGAGGGATCAATGCCATATTTTAGCATGCACTAACCTTCTCTCACTGAACTTTAAACCAGAACACGATTTCTCTACCTTTCTACTTCGACCCTAAATTCCTGGCAGCACCAGTGGTGCTGGTTTAGTTCCTTTTGTGCAATGCCAAGGACAATGACACAAGCAAATGTCACTTAACTGTGACTTATCTCAGCAGCTCCATTTTCCCCTTCAGTTTCAACATCATAAAGACAGAAAAGGGAGAAAAAGATGCCAACAAAAGTGGTAAAGTGATAAACGAAGTGATAAAATGATGAGCCATAAAACTTTTAAAAAGAAAAAGGTTCATAAAGGAAAGAAACAAACAAAAGGACAAAAGACCTTCAACTTCCCACCTTTCCAATGTCATCCCACAAAAGTTAGCATTTTTAAAGCAACAAGTTTTTCCAGTATTACCACCACTGGGATTCAGAAAGATTGTCCGATCTTTCTAGAAAATTAAACAGAATAGAATATGAAGGAGCGCAGAAATGTTCTGCTGACTTTTTTTTTTTTTTTACAGGGGTCACAATGATATTAATTATGAAGGATTTTCTCCCAACTAGGAAAACTGAACAGGATATCTATATATATATAGATATATATACAGATATATACACACACACATACACACACACACACACACACACACATACACACACTAACTTTCATCCTATAAGAATATAATCTTATCAAAGGTAGACAAGATTGCTTTTGTAAAAGAAAACTCTCAGTTCCCATGTAATTTTTCTCATTTATTTCTAACATTCTATCACTAGGACCCAATTAATCTGGCCTGACAAATGATAGCAAGACTTTCTCAAGGTTTCCTGGTTGTCCTCACACTGCAACCCACCTGGGAGATGGCAGATGTCTCCCAAGGACACTGTCAGCAAACATCAGATGGGAGATCCCTGACACTGAATACCTGTCTGAATAGCTTCTAGCTAATATATTAGGATTAGTAGCCTTGGTAAATATGAAAATATAGTCATTGGTTATTTCTTTAACATCTGTTGGTTAAAAAATCAGCCTTCTCTAAGTAGAAAAGTACTATTTGAATCCTTCTCCCTTTTTAGGTTATTTCTTGAACACAATAGTTTCTAAAATATACTGATTTGCTGTTTGCAGAGAAACCGGTTACTGAGTTGCTCTTTAAAACCAAACTTCATAGTGGCTAAATTCTTGATAAAAATCTGCCTCTGTGGCATTCTTGCACAGAAAACAAACTCATTTGGCTCCAATTCAAAATCAAAAGCCATACTAATAAGCTGTAAGTTTCTTTTTGTTCCTTGTGACTGTTACACATACTGAATTACATATGTGTGTTTTCCCCCAGCTGTATCTCCATCATCTAGAACAGTGTCTGGCCCATGGTGATGTACAATAAACACTTGTTAACTAAGCGACCGAATCACACAGAGTACATTCATCACTAATTGGAGGGGATGAACCACTGAAACACATATAATTATTCTTGCGTTGAAATGTAACACCAAATATACCATACTCAGTGCCTAGCATTTTAATCAGCCTGTATGCCACGTTTTACTGTCAGAGGTGTTTGAACTAGAGCAACCCCAACTTGAACCAAAGCAACCCCATTTTACCCAGGGGCTAGGTAAAATAAGGCTGAGACCTGCTGGGCTACATTCCCAGAAGATGATGCATTCTGAGTTACAGGATGAGATACGAGGTCAGCATGAGTTACAGGCCATAAAGATGCTGCTGATAAAACAGGCTGCAGTAAAGAAACTGGCTCAAACCTACCAAAACCAAGATGGTGATGAGAGCGACCTCTGGTCATCCTCAGTGCCACATTCCCACCAGTGCCATGACAGTTTACGAATGCCATGGCAATGTCAGGAAGTTACCCTATATGGTCTGAAAAGGGGAGGCATAAATAATCCACCCCTTGTTTAGCATATACTCCAAAAATAACCATAAAAATGGGTCTGCATATGGAATAGCCATTCTTTATTCCTTTACTTTTTAAATAAACTTGCTTTCAATTTACTGTATGAACTCACCCCAAATTCTTTCTTGCGTGAGATCCAAGAACCCTCTCTTGCGGTCTGGATTGGGATCCCTTTCCAGTAACATTACCATTGAACAAATCCCTAAATGTCATCTGACTCTGGTAGACTGTAAAACAGCCAGAACTACTCTTTCTATCCCTGCATGCACTTCCCATTTGAAATGTGACTTTGCTACTTTAAAGACAGAGTTTCTTTCTCCACTCCTTGAATTGGAATTTGTCTATGTGACTTAATTTAACCAAAGGGACGTTAGCAGATTAGGATGTTTCTCCTTTTTTATGACTGTGGTTTAGTTCCTTTTGTGATGTGAATAAGCTTGAGCTAGCCTGTCAGAGAGGTCCTGTGCAGAGCTAAGGTGTCCTGACCTACAGCCTGCTATTAGACATGAGTGAGGCCATCTTTTTTTTCTTATTTTTAAATCATACTTTAAGTTCTGGGGTGCATATGCAGAACGTGCAGGTTTGTTAAATAGATATACACATACCATGGTGGTTTGCTTCACCCATCAACCTGTCATTTACATTAGGTATTTCTCCTAATATTGCCCTTCCCCCAGCTCCCCACCCCACAACAGGCCCCAGTGTGTGATGTTCCCCTCCCTGTGTCCATGTGTTCTCATTGTTCAACTTCTACTTATGAGTGAGAACATACAGTGTTTGGTTTTTCTGCTGTTGTGTTAGTTTGCTGAGAATGATTGTTTCCAGCTTCATCCATATCCCTGCAAAGGGCATGAACTCATCATTTTTTACTGCTGCATAGTATCCCATGGTGTATATGTGCCACATTTTCTTCATCCAATCTATCATTGATGGACATTTGGATTGATTCCAAGTCTTTGCTATTGTGAACAGTGCCGCAATAAACATACACTTGCATGTGTCTTACATCTTAAACCATCCAGCCCCAGTAAGGACATCAGATGCCTAAAGCCACATGAGTGATTCCAGGTGAGACTAATGGAAAATATATAAAGCTAAACTCCGGCTAACTTGGTATCCCAGAGAATCATGAGCAAATAAATGGCTGTTGTAAGCCTTTAATTTCTGAGACGTAGTTTGCTACATGGCAATAGTAACTGATACACCTATGTAAACCAAAAGTAACATTCTAAGGCCCCTCAACCATTGGAACAGACTTCCTCTTAGGCCAGAGTACTCTAAAATTTAATTTAGGCCACAGGGGTGGAACATGCCTCATTATACCTCTCCAGCATTAACATCGACACCGACCTTAAGTCTGACAGGAAACATTTACAATCTATTGTCTCTGAAGCCAGCTACCTAGAGGTGTCATCTGCATGATAAAACTTTGGTCTTCACTACCTCTTATAATTCCCTTCTATTGATAACTCTTCCTTTCTATAGATAACTCTTTTGACCAACTGCCAATCAGATAAATTTTAAATCTACCTATAACCTGGAAGCCTCCCTGGTTGTTCCACCCTTCTAGACTGAACCAATGTATTTCTTAAATATATTTGACTGAAGTCTCACGTCTGCCTAAAATGTCCCTATCACCTTGGGCACATGTTCTCAGGATCCGAGAGGGCTGTGTTATGGGCCATGCTCACTCATATTTGGCACAGAATAAATCTCTTTAAATATTTTGGAGTTTGACTCTTTTCATTAATACCTACATGACTCAACAAAACTAAAAATGGTGCCAAGCAGGAAAAGTTTTATCCACCTAAATAAGCAAACATTAAAAGAAACTATGCTCCCTCTCCATTCCACTTTATGCAGCTCAGATATCCTCTTTATCCTCTAACTTTGAACTCCTAACAAGTTTGTCCTATACCTGCCCTATTTATGGATTTATTCCTTGAAGTTCTATGTGCATTAGCAAAAGGTTTAAATATTCCTACATGCGCCAGTAGAATAACTCAAATGTTCATAAGTCACAACTCTCCTTTCTCTGAGACACAGAAAGACATTCCCGATAGCAGCTGATTACTGGTGGAAGCTTAAAATTCTATTCTAGTTGTACTAATTCTACATTCAGGTAACTACAGCACCAGATGAAATCTCCTTTTCAAGGATCAGAACGATAGTGACCAGACAGTTCATTTTTACATCAATTAACATTGGAACTTGTGAATGAGATGTCATTTTTTATTATTATTTAAGACCTTAACAGGTGCTTGCAGTTTGTTGGCTTTTTTGAAAAAATCAAGTTGTAAACTTTTACTACAAATTAAAAATGAAGTTCTTAAAAATTCTCAACTTGACCAGATAGGAAACAATTTAAAACCCTTTAAAGGCGTATTGAGAAAAACCAGGCTTTTTAAAAAACCATGTTTGCTATTACCCAAAAGAGGCGTCTTTAGGTAAAAATAATAAAAACCCCATGCTGCATAGATAATGCAGATAGTTCTGTTTATCTGGTCAACAGGCAAAAAGCAAACACTTAAGGTCTTCAGCTCCAATCTTTGGTTCATTTCTTACTGCTGGAATTTCATGTTTCTTCTTGTTGGATGACTAAATCAGATCACGGTAGAGATGAAAAGCCGGCATTTTCTCAGCCCTGCCCTGCTCAGCCTCGGGAGCGGACGAATTCTCAGCTGGTGGATCGGCTGCTTTTGTCTCTTTGCCATCTTGTGGTTTAGGGTTTTCTGAGTGTCTGCATCGGAAACTGAAGTTGCAGCGGTACTGAAGTTGAGGTGGCCGCCAACCCATCTCCTTGATTTTCTTTATCCCCTTCATTGCTGTCCTCTCTAGGCTGTCTTTGGCAAGGAGGAGGGCCCCTGTAGAATCATGGTCTATATCCCCGATACATAGTTTGCTTGACTGGTACCTTGTTTTCCTGCACCCTGGAGAGGTCATTTTTTTTTAACAAACAACTGCATACTATTTACAGTTGCTATTTTCTTGTTGCATCGTGCTCTAAAAAGGATGGTAAACCAACTCATTAGGAAGTAACCACCCCAGCCATTTCTGGGCTCACCGGCTCCACATTTCTGAACCTCAGCATTCCTAAGCCCTCAGGTCCACACCACCACTAACATGACAATGAAAAGCTCCCTCCGTGCCACCGGTCAGGACAGCCTCTGACACCCAGGAAGGGAAAACAAAGGAAAGGGAAGTGGGAGGGAAGGGAAGCAAACAAGAAAGAAAGAAGAAAAAGAGAAGGAGAAGATGAAAAAGCTCTACCTTTCTATAAGTAGCACAATCAGACAGCAAGGTTATATTTCATTTCTCAAGGGCAGACATTGAATTAAGAATGTACAAACATTCTTAAGTCAAAACCATCCCGACCTTCCCATTTCAAGTATCTCCATCATTCAAAAACAGTTAATTCTTGAGTGTTCCTAGCATAATTACCATGAAAACAGAAGCCTTCTCTGGAGGACATTCAATCTAGCCACCTCCACTCTCCAGACCACTCAAAAGCCTTTGAGTAGTCAAAATATAACCTAAAGGCCATGTGTTTTATTCTACAAGAAAGTTCTTTCAGAACTCAATCCTCAGAGATTCTACTTCAATGGTACAGGGAAGGGCCAGCACTCAGTGCTTTTTTAAAAAAAAAAAAAAAAAAAAGAACCAACATAAACTAATGTGGAACCAGGGTTGAAAACCAATGTCTGGGGTCCTTACCTTCCAGACTCACAGCACCAGGTTTTACTCTCAATTGCAATAACCTGCTAGTGCTGCTGTTGGCCTATCTTCTACCTCACCTTCCCCTTTAAATATTCCTTCCTATGGAATTAATTCTGAAACAAAAGAAAATTCCTTCTAGCCTCGCTCTCATTTCAGCCACATTTCCAGCCACATTTCTTGGCACAGTCTCAATAGACTACAGAAAAACTGCAGCAACATCTGTAAACTGGAAGAGGCAAAAAGGGCCACACTACAGCTGTGTATTTCAAATGCTTGATTATAACTCATTGTAAGAAAGAAAATTTTCATTGCAACCAACTATGTATATGTATGCCTATTTATGTTCACACACATACACAAGATAAAAAACTTCACAAAATCCAAAGTACCCTTTACTATATGTGATACATTGATATTTTTTGTTCAATTCTAATATTTCTTAAAATTTTTTAAAAAGCTGTTGGCCCTAACTCACTAAATGATTTCCATGAGCAATTAATGATATGAAACTTGCAGTTTAAAAAACTGTGCTACACAGCACTCCTTAACCCTTCTTTAATTGTTGACCCCTTTGAGATACCAACAGAAGCGATGACTCTTCTCTTTGGAAAAACACACATGCACGTTAAAGTCTACATATACATAATATACCGGGTTAAGACTCCCTCTGCAAGCGGAGAAACAATGGCTACTAAGAAAATGAAGAGTAGGGAGGGACAAAGAAAGTAAGAAAATAAGTAAGAAGTGATGAAGATAACTGTAAAAGTATAAAAATGTTTACAGTAAGACTCAACACCCTATGGCTTCGCTGGCCCTGACTGCTTTATTATGGCATTAATTAGGAAGGCAGGGTAATAATCAATAGCCAAAATGAGTGTATTCTGTTTTTGATGACAAGGATATATGCAATACATTTTAGAATGCTATCTAACCAAAAAGTTAAATATTTTAGCACAGCTTTAATATGTTGAGAGTTTCAATAATGTGAAACATTACCTCGCAAAGCCAGATAAATGAAATATTAGCATACATACACAGAAAAGTCAGAATATTTCCAGGTCTGTATGAAAAACTTAGAAAAAGAAGTCAGAATAGTTTTCGTATCTTTTTTATCATAATTCTTCACTGGGTAAGACAGAGATCTTCAGAAGCCCTAAACCCGGATACATTTCAATTTCCCATATGACATTAAAATTTATAACTAAACCATGAAACACATGTAAGAAAATCCCATAATGACCTATTTTTGCTACCATGTACTTTGATACTTTTTAAAAATATCAAATTCTCCCAAAATCTATTTTTAAAGCCTCTGCTTGCTAGGGCTCTAACTAGCCATCCAATCTCTCTACTTACCTGCTTCCTTATTTTCTTCAGGATGAATTTCAGTTGTTTACATGTCTCTGGAATTCCTTAAAAACTCATCCTCAACCTACTGAACAGCTGGCATAGAATACACACTTAAGCACCTTTCTACTAAACTACTCCCAAATCCCCAAGAGATAGATACAAATTCTCTATTTCAATGTCCATAACAAAGGAGCACAAAGAAGTTAAGTGATATGACCACATTAGCCAGCAGAAGTGAAATCAAGACAAGGAGGCAAGAATCTATTCTCTTTTCATCAGAGCATAAAATCCATGCTGTCTGTAGGGCCTGGGAAGCTTTGATAAGAAGCATACAAGAAGAATGGAGGAAACTTGTGTTGCACAAAGCCATACAAAGCATCTTCAACCTCTGTGTAATCAAGCGCTCCTCTGTTAGGCAAAAGCCTCCCATTTTGCCACCTAAGAAATCCTTTTACCACCAGGAATAAACAAAATAGGAAAGGAAAAGATCTAATAATCATTCTTCAGCTTCAGAGAAATAAATCAGGAATGTGGCAATGTAAAAGGCAATAGTTACTTATTTAAACATCTTAATACGAATTAGTCTAAAATCACATCAAAGAAATACTAAAGAAGCTCTAAGAGTCCTCTAGGTCTGAGTCTCCAGGAGTCTCCAAGTCATGTTACTTTTGCCTCTAAAGTATTAGGCTACTGCAAAAGTAATCGCACTTTTTGCCATTACTTCCAATGGCAAAAATCACAATTGCTTTTACACCAACCTATAGTTCAAATCCAGGATGGGCCAGGATTCAGGTAAGACCCATCACAAGGCTGCACAATCACACCGACTGACAGACTGAGTTTAGGCTACAAACCATTTAAAATCAAGCAACAAATTTATTAAGGGTTAACTTTACGCAAAACATCATATTGGGCACAGCAGGAAAGATAAGAAGCTCCCATTGTCTGTGTGCCTGGGAGTTTATAATATAGCTTAGGAAGTGAGTCTTTTAGATAGAAAACCATAAAATTTAAGAGTTAACTACTCTAGACACTAAAACAGATGAAACAGGATGTGATTCCTGGTTAAATGAGCCATTAGTCTGATTATCTTACCATCTAATGAGTGCTCCAGGTTTAAATAAAAGTCACTATGAATTGCAGAGGTCCAAGAAAGCTCCAAAGACAGAGAGCTTGAGCCGTCCAAAAAAGATGGGCATGATTTGGGCAAAGCGAAGTTCCCCCAAAGTGACATAAGATTTCAGGTTTCAGGTGATAGCTGAATGCCCCCCAGCCACCACCTTTCTTCCTTTCTTCCTCTTTTTTAAACTAAGGTATTTTCTTTAAAATATTTTTTTAAAGTACAATTTGCCAGGGACTCAAACAGGTATCTGCACACCCATTTTTGTGGCAGCATTATTCACCATACCCAAGAGGGGGAGGTAACCCAAGTGTCCAGCAACAGATGAATGGATAAATAAAATGTGGTAGATACACAGAATGGAACATTATTCAGCCTTAAAAAGGAAGGGAATTCTGACACATGCGACAACACAGATCAAAATGAGGGCAGAGGCACAAAGGCCTACCCAAGCTCATACCAAAGATAGAACGGAACTGCTTCCCTAAAACAAAGACATCCCCTGAGTAACTACGACTGAAATAAAAAAATTCCTGCTACAGACAAGCCAAGAGAAAAAAAAAAAAGACTGAGATCAAACTGTAGTGAGCCTTTGAGCTTCACATAAGGAGTCTGAACTTAAGTCCACAAGTTTAGAAGTGAAAAGTCAGTGGGGGGTGAGGGGCTTAGATGATGAAACTGATGGGATTTGAACCCAGGTCATTCTGACCTAAGTGCAGTATTTAAGCTCTTTACTCAGATTCTACCTATCTCATATCTCGTATCATAATAATCAATCTTCAATGTATTTGAAATATTGTGTAAGCCTTGGCTCCAAATTAGCTGGTAAAATTCTTCAGTTTTGTGTGAACGTGGGCACATTATTTAACTTTTCCATGTCCCAGTTTCCTCATCTTTTTTTTTTTTTTTTTTTGAGATGGAGTTTTGCTCTTGTTGTCCAGGCTGGAGTGCAATGGCATGATCTTGGCTCACTGCAACCTCCGCCTCCCCGGTTCAAGTGATTCTCCTGCCTCAGCCTTCCAAGTAGCTGGGATTACAGGCGCCCACTACCACGCCCAGCTAGTTTTTTGTATTTTTAGTAGAGACAAGGTTTTGCCATGTTGGCCAGGCTGGCCTTGAACTCCTGACCTCAGGTGATCTGCCCGCCTTGGCCTCCCAAAGTTCTGGGATTACAGGTATGAGCCACCACGCCTGGCCCAAGTTTCCTCATCTTTACAAGAAGAAGCATCCTAGCTCTTCCTTCATCTAATTCTGAGGATTAAATGAGGTTGTGTGTCAAAACACCGAACACAGCACCTGACACAGAGCAAGCATTCCATAAACATTACCTACTATAATTACATAAATTCATTGGGCTCTACTGGAATCTACTGGCCACTGCAAAGAGCCAAGTCAAGACTTGAAAGCCTATATAAAATATGTTAATACCATGGCTAAATCATTAATGAGTACTACCACACCAGCATCTTGAAAACTTTCACAAATGATCTGTTTTGTTTTGTTTTGTGTTTTGCGACAGGGTCTAGATCTGTCACCCAGGTTGGAGTGCAGGGGTACAATCCTGGCTCACTACAGCCCCAACTCTCAGGCTCGAGCCATCCTCCCACCTCATCCTCCTGAGTACCTGTAACCACAGGTACACGCCACCATGCCTGGCTAATTTTTGTATTTTTGATAGAGACGGGGTTTCATCATGTTGCCCAGGCTGGCCTCAACTCCTGGACTAAAGCAATCTGCCCGCCTCAGACTCCCAAAGTGTTGGGATTATAGGCGTTAGCCATGGCACTCAACCCAAAATGGTTTCTGTATAAAGGAAATTGATGATTTTTCAGATAAGCATATAAGGTGTGTCTTAATAAAACTAATATTAAAAGTCTAGGATACTAAGAAAATGACTATACAAGACAAACCAGTGGGAAGCTTCAAAAATGACAACATGCTATTCACTCCAATATGAGGAATCTACTCTCTTCTTGGGTCTCAGACCCTGGGAATTTGATCACAAGACATTAAGATGTCATGTGCCACGGTGTTTTCAATTAGACAACTGTAAGACTTCCCAAATTTCCTGGCAGAAGGCCTCAGTCTTTTTTTTTTTAAAGACACAGTATGGTCTACCAAACACTTTGGCTGTTTTTTAGACGTAGATAAAAAATGTGCAAAATGGCCTAAGTAAAAGTTACAAGTATAAGGTCAAAAACAGACTTAAGTGTCTATCTGGGCCTTATATTTTGAAAAAATGTAATTTAGTGTATGAATCTCATGTCTCCAGTCTCAGAAACATATTTGTGATGCATATGCAATAGATATATAAAACTGATGCTAATAGCCTAACATTACAGGGGAAGAGAACTGGAAACATTAGAATGTTTTAAATAACTTGCCCAAGGTTTCAAAATTAGTTAGTGGCAGAAGCAGAGTTTCATCCCAAAGTTCTGCATCCAAGACTATGACAATAAGACAGAGAACAGTGACTTGGTCAGGTTCTTTCAGCTGCTTGGCACACAGGTACATTAACTATATTAATGAACCCATCCAGGAACCCCTGACAACTATCCCAAGCTACAACAAATCTGGGACCTGAGGGTGATTATGGGTCCAGGACGGCTCTGTGACCCAAAACCACCCAAGTCTGTGAAGATTTCCTCTCCAGTTCTGTATCAATGAGCCTCGCCCCTGCCCAGGTCTCTGCTTCCCCCTCATATCTTTCATGCACGCTACGAGCTGGTTCCCTCAGTTTCTACTCCATCAGCAGTCCGCTTCAAAGCCTCTTATTCATAGGTTCTGTTTGCCCTTGGCCTACCACATCCTCCTCTCAAATTCATCACTGCCAGCATCTTGATCCCAGTGATATTTTATTTTTTCAGTGTTTCTCAATTCAAAGTTTGAGGAAAGAATCTAATATTGTTCATCTTTTTATCTAAGTTAAGCCTTAAATGGGTTCCTGGCCTTGGGTCAGGAATCCATTCATAGGCCAGGACATCCCACAAACCGTGGCTGCCGACGGCGGATGCAAGCTTGTCAGGCACAGTCCCGGCTGCCTAGTCCAAGACCTGCCTACACTACCATCATATTATACTCTTGTTACTGGGCTGCAGCCAGTCATTTCAGACTATGAATTAAAGAACTATATATGAGTTCAATGCCACGCTGAAATACTGGCTAAAAATATCACCTCAGGCAGTCTTTATTTTAGAGCAGGATAATACAATACTGCCATATCTTTGTTGAGACAAAGTGTGTCATGAGACAAGTATTTTCCGAATATATACCATTCTCCAGACTTAATAAAACTCTCTTAACTAAGACACAGCATGGTCCTCTGTTAAAGGGATAATACTTGCAATATGTCTTTAATATAATATTTATATGGTTAATTGAACGTTGCAAATAACAAAAATGAAATCTGCTATGAATACCAAAGAGGGAGAAAGGAATACAGAAAGAGGGAAAGAGGTAGGCAGGGAAGGGGAGATGAGAAAGACCCTAATTAATGAAAATATCAGTGTCTTGGCCAGGCTTGGTGGCTCACGCCTATAATCCCAGCTCTTTGGGAGGCTGAGGCTGGTGGCTCACTTGAGGCCAGGAGTTCGAGACCAGCCTGGCCAAAATGGTGAAACCCCATCTCTACTAAAAATACAAAAAATTAGCCAGGTGTGATGGCATGTCCCTGTGATCCCAGCTACTCGGGAGGTGAGGCAGGAGAACTGTTTGAACCCAGGAGGCAGAGGTTGTAGTGAACCAAGATGGTGCCACTGCACTCCAGCCTGGGGGAGAGAGCGAGACTCTATCTCCAAAAAAAAAAAAAAAGAAGAAAAGAAAAGAAAGGAAAAGAAAATATCAATTTCTGAAACCCTGAAAAAAAAGTGATTCTGGATTTCCAAGTTTTTCAGACAGGGCACTTACCATGCACTCCACTTCCACCATGTGCCAGGCACTGGACTCAGATGTCCCTTAATCCCCACCGCAACTCAGCAAAATAAGTACCATGATGACCACTTTATGGGTGAAAGAACTTCTATTACTTACAGTGGTCACAGTGACTGTAAGTCATGTCACCAAGGTTCAAACAGGTCTGCCTGCCAAAAGCTCACACCTTTTCCCCAGTATGCCATGTCATTTCACCCTCCACTCCTTCCAAAGCAGAATGTAAACAACAAAATTGCCTCTCTTTAGAAATTAGGATTATCATTAAAATTCTTCTGCACTACGGATATACAACAGACACAGATGCAGGTGTAGAGGGGACAGTTGAACTGACCACAGAATGAACTGGCCACGTGTCCCTTGTGCTGAATTGCTTCCTCTTCCTCCTCTCTCTTGTGCTCATAAAGGTGAGGGAACCTGTGCAGCTGTCAGTTACTTGCCATCATGTGAACATGATGAAACACACTCTCCACCCAGTATCTTCTCCCACCTCCCACAGTGGAGAAAAATCATTGCCATGGCTGCTATCACCTTTCCTTTGACTTGAGAGCACCATGTAATGATCATCTATGACTTTAGAAATGCATGTGCTTGCTCCATGTCACACTGGTTCATGTCACTGCACTGTTAGCACTAACTCAACACATGGCAGGAATACTGATTATCATTTCAATTATTTGTCCAGGTCATTTTCAGATTGACTCGTTCTAAACCTACACATTCTTTAATATCATACCCAATTATTTTGAAAACTGAAAGGGCTTTTGTATCAGTAGTAACCTTTGATGCTCACAGCAACCATGGGAAGTCAGCAGGACTATCATTAAGAGCATGGACTCTGCAGCTAGACTCCTGGGTGTGAATCCCAGCTCCATCACCTACTCGCTGTGTGACCTTGGACAGTTACTTAGCCTTTATGAGCCTTGGCTTCCTCATATGTAAAATGAAGATAATTTAAAAACCTATAGTGCATAGGAAGAAATAATTGAATAATACATGTAAAGTGCTTAGAACAGCAGCTGATACTGATAAGGAAATACAAAATGTCCTTTGCTTTCATTTATCATTTTACCAACCAATAAGAAAACAATCTCCAAGGAGTTAACTTATACCAGGTCTCACAGACAGTTAAGTGGCAGAGCCAGGACCAGATGTCAAGTTTTTGCTTCTTAGTGCCACCACAGTGCTTCCAAAAGATGCAGATCTGATGTCAGGCCTTAATTTCTTCCAAATCAAACTTTAGGTTTAGCTTCAGCCAGAATATTTAAGTTAATACGTTGTAAGTATGATACGAATATTTCAAGTCCTATATACAGTGCCTCCATGATGAAAAAACTCTTTGTTAAACAACGAATGTGTGTTGAAATTTTCCGATCACCGAAGGTTATAAGAAAGTTTGCACAGGTTGAAGCTGGCAAGTTATTACCAAAAATAACTGTTATTCTAAAACTGTCCAAGAGATAGAACTGTGCTCAGCAATTAGACACAACATTTCCCTTCACCCTCATGATTTGCTGTTTTTCACCAGCTTTATCTAGCCTTCTAAAGCTGTGTCTGCATTTCAAACACCAAAGCCACACTCTGGAAAGGACACACAATTTCTTCTCCATGTTTACCTTATTGGTCTACCTTTGCAGCGATAAGAGTAAGCTGAGAACTGCTGATGGTAAACCACTCACATACAGACAAGTCTGGGCATTTCATGTTAACAGGGCTGGAACCCCTCCTTCCTTCCCTACATGGTCTAGGTGGGATTGGAGGTGGCATTAAAGATGATGCTCTTGTTCCACGCAAACTCTGCTGGGTCTGGGTTACCTGGGTAAAGGTTTGCCCATCTAGATAAAAGAGAACCTCCTCCTCCTTCCAACTCCAGAACAAAAAAATTAGTTTTTAATCAACCTACATAATCTTGAAGATTACACACCACTCAATTACTGTTCATGCTGGGAGTAGGCCTGTGATACTGAAGGAAGGAAACTACATTTTTATGATACATCTGCCCATACTATTTGAGATTTTTTTCCCCAAAAGCATTTGTTATTTTGTAATTAAAAAAAAAATTTAAAAGAAAATTTTATGAAGACTAAAACTTGGCTGGGCACGGTGGTTCACGTCTGTAATCCTAGCACTTTGGGAGGCCGAGGCGGGTGAATGACAAGGTCAGGAGATCGAGACCTGCCTGGCCAACATGGTGAAACCTTATCTCTACTAAAAATACAAAAAATTAGCTGGGCGTAGTGGTGGGCGCCTGTAATCCCAGCTACTTGGGAGGCTGAGGCAGGAGAATTGCTTGGACCCAGGAGGCAGAGGTTGCAGTGAACTGAGATCGTGCCACTGCACTCCAGCTCAGGAGACGGAGTAAGACTCCGTCTCAAAAAAAAAAAAAAAAAAAAGAATAAAACTTGGAGTACAGCTGAGTAGCAGGAATAACACTCAGGTAGATGTCTGAACTCCAGCTCTGCTCTCTGCCAACCCCATCATGAGCCTGCAAAAGGTTCAAGCCTCAGATGAGATTGCAGCCCTGCTGAAACCTTGACTACAGCTGGCAAAACCCTGAACAGAGGACTCAGCTAAGCCAGGGCCCAACTCCTGACCCCAGGAATAGCGAGATAATAAATGTATGTTATTCTAAGTTGCTAAGTCTGTACACTTTGTTTTGTAGCAAGAGAGAACTACTACTCCATCTATGCCAAATTTCCAGGAACAGAGATTATACCCATGAGGTGGGATTTTCATGTGTATAAATGAAAAGTGATTTTGAAACTTCAAATAAATGTGTTAACCAGTATCGTGTCCATTAACTTGACAATATTTTAAACCAAATATACATTACTTGTATCTTGAGTATCTTTCATAAAAGTACCTAATCTCATCCTTCTGGGAATCCTAATTCTAGTACAAACTTCTAAAACTTAAGACAACTTTCCCTAGACTTTTAAAGTGGTCACTGTTACAACTACAATGAGTTTAACATAAGATCCTAAAATTAGACTAACTCGGGCCCCTCTATCTAGATGATCCCCAACCTTACAATTCAGATAGAAAACAAACTAAATTTACTGGTCAGTACCAAATATACTTCTTGTCAGAGAACAGACACCTTGGTTCTCTGGTTTCCAAATTTGTACTGGGCCTTGTTCTCTCCTAAATGGTAGCTTTCCTGTTCCTGAATAGAACCACAGTCCCGACCAGTCACCCTAAAAACAGAACATGTCTGGCTGGATCTCCTACATCTCCTATATCACAATAAAAGTCCTGCTACCATCCATCTGGCCTGGGGGCGGGGGAGGGGAGGGCGGAAGAAGGTCTGACAAAGGACAGAAAGCAAACAGAAAAGCAGTGCTCGGGAATGTCACCACCAGCATTTCCCAGCCGGAGCCTGCCAGACCAAACGGCATGTCCTACAGCGAGGCCCAGTTTGATCCACACTCTGCCAAGATGGAGGAATAAAAAGCAAATAGCGTCTCTGACCCTGTGTGTTGCACCATCACTTCTGCATTTCCCCCATCTCATCTCACCTGATCCTCCACCATCTTCAAACAAATGGCCCAAACCCCTAACTGTGAAGACCACGTCAATATCTGCAACTGTCCCAGATTTAGACTCAACCAGGCCACAAATGGCTATGAACCAATCCAGTGCTATTAAAACAAGTGTGTCAACCCACCTCAAAGTGAAGAACAGATATTTCTGGAGCATGCAACTTACTCAAAGAAGGGTTACAAGGGGTATATCAGTTCAAAACAATATGCATTAGAGAACAGAATAAAGCTCTGAATTACGTTTGAAAGTAAAGACTTCAGCAAAATTTCCAAAAGGAGATCGACTTCAACCATGCTCCAGAGTCCCTGGGGAAAGCTGTTTACTCTTCTCTGCCATTAAAAGTTCAGCAGTAGAAAAGTCTGAGAAGCTAGCCATTGGGCGTGCACTTGAAGCCTAGAAGTCAAGTGACCAATGCTTCCCATGGACATATCCTTTAATGTGACATCAACATAAAAAAAAGCCACTTCATTACAGAATTCCCTACGACACCAGTGAGGAGTTCACAGTGGTTGGGCTCTTCGGCATCCACTGCCCCTTTTCTCATCCTAGTGTGTGAACAGATACATTTGGTTGGGAACACACCCCCTCACATACAGCCTAGCTACTTTGGAAAACGCTGGCTCAACTCCAATCTTAGACAACATTTTCTTAAACCGCTCAGGTCATCCCATCACCAGGTCACAGTCAATGGTCCAAGGAGGGTGTATGACTCCAGCAGCCTAACCAGGGTAAATCTCAGACTCAGACTTGGAAAGCCAGAAGAGAAGCACTGCCTCTCCTTCTAGCCAGCACGATGCATGAATGCAAAGCCAGGAAGGCTGCAGCTGGTTTGCTGCTATGAAGCCTCAGAACGAAGAAACAGCCAAGGAAGGCAAAGCAGAGAGTATAACACAAAGTCCTTAGTGATACCAGTGAGCCACTAAACCAAACCAATTCTGAAAGCAGAATGACTTTCTGGACTTTCAGGTGAATAAATGTGGATTGTGTGATGGCTACTTGCAAAAAGCATATCCTAACACAACCTGACATTTCCGAATAACTCCAGAATGCCTCGTCCTGCCCAGAGTTTCAGGTTTAGTACGACAGGATGACAAGGGAGTCTGCTTCCAGGGTCAGTTGCTGGCTGCTACAGATCCAGAGGATCACTAGGGATTGTGAATGTGCTAGAGAGTTGATAACTCATACCCAGGGGCAAAGCAATCCTCATGAGAGCTCTGGGAAGGTACAGACTATTTTTCATTTCTAGATATGCTGGGAGACGGAAAGCTAGAGGAGATGGACGGTAAGATGTTAGAACTAAACTTCCCGATTTACAGCTGGTTCACATAGGAGGTTGCTGAGGCTATGCATATACCCAGACTTCAAAAGTCTGGGCCAAGGGTCTTTCTGTTCACTGGCCCCCTTATCAAACATAGCTCTGAACAGACAAAATACTGTTCAATATACTCACATGATGAATCATCCCTAGACAGTCAACCACTTTTATAATATAAATTGAAGCTATAAGACCTTAAAAGAGATTTTTTTAAAACTGCATCGTCATTTTCTTGGAAAGAATTGAAAAACAGAGTGAAGTACAAGACAGTAAATGTTGCATATCATATTAACTTAGCCTTGGGCATCAAGCTAGCACTTTTGCAGCAACCCATGAACAAAAGCAAAGCAGGAGTATTATCAGAATAAGAGCCAGAAATAGATTTCTCCAGGGAAGGATACATGGCATGTGGGGCTGGAGAGTGTGGTAATGGTAATTAAATTTATCATGCAGCTTTTTTTTTCATTACAAAAGCGGTACATGCTTAAGTCCTACAATACAGAGGTCTAAAAGAGTAACCTTCCCTGTCCCCATGCCCGATCCCAACCCACCCCACTATGGTACCCAAAGGTAACATGCCTGTCTCTCTGTACCTACAGAAACACACAAACATATGTACATATTCATAAACCCACACACACATCTTTTATAAAAGGATCGTACTATACACATTACTTTACAATCTCTTTCTTCACTTAAAATAGACAACACCCAGCCCTCTAACATGAGGTGTTTAAAGTCACAAAACAAAGGCATACATCTCACAGAAACAGTAGCCATGAATTATCATGAAAAGCATTAATTGATATGAATATCTCGAAGCTGAAATCAATTTTCTGCTTTGGTTTTATAACCAGAAAGGGCATTCCAAAAATAGTTTAGAAAATAAAATTACATTGAGCTGAAATTCAGACATTTTGTCTGCTAAAGACTCATGAACATTAACACTCGGCATTCTGTTAAAAAGGTGATTGTTTTATTTTTAGTGGCCACAACAAATCAGGTATTTGAATGCATGTAATGTGCTACTCTCCATCCTATTTTCAATTCATTTAAAAGTGAATTGTGCTTCTCAAAGCCAGAAAGAAAAATGATCGTAACGTTAGTTACAATATAATTGATTCCGCCTATCTCCATCTCAAAGACCAAACTTTAAAGTCTTTTATTTGATATCAGACTTTGAATTAAAGCTGCAGAGCCCTCAGCTTTCCCACCTGAGAGCAGAACTGCTCCAGTTGGAGGGAAGGTGACACCAGGTGGCACTGCCAAGCCAAACAATGCCACCCCCTGCTCTGCAGCAGCACTTTATACCTTTTCCATTTGGATCAGCACTTTAAATAATCGCATCTCTGAACTGTAAACACACTTCAGTTTAGTATCCAGTTATCAAATTAAGACTGCAAAGCAGTATTCACTTGCCTCATGTTACCATCAACCTTTCCCCACCTCCATCAATACAAATTGAGAAGAATGAAAAGGTCAATTCCTAGATGATGACTACAATCTCATAAACAAATTACTCAAAATCATCCTTGAAACACGGTTGGTGCTATGGCCTCAATGTTTGTATCCCCCTAAAGTTTATATATTGAAAGCTAGTCACCAATGTGATGGTTCTAGGAGGCGGGGCTTTGAGAGGTGACTAGGTCATGAAGACACAGCTCTCATGAATGGGATTAGTGCCTCATGAAGGAGTATTCCTCTTCCACCACATGAGGACACAGGGAGAAGGCACCTCCTATGAACCAGAAAACAGGCCCTCACCAGACACTGAATACGGCCTCATTGTGGACTTCCTAGACCCTAGAACTCCCGGGAAACAAATTTCTGTTGTTTATAAGCCACTCAGTTTATGGTACTTTGGTAGAGCAGCTCCAGCACATGAAGACAGCTGGCTATCTAGAAAAGAGAGCTATATGTGACATAAAATAATATAGCTGATGATTTGCATATAATTTTACAAAATATATTACTTCCACAAAAGTTATAACTGATCCTACTTGTATCATTGTATTATCTCTTTATTTATACTTCCTCCCTAGATTGACATAAAAATATTAAGCATGCCCAATAATCCAGTTCTTCTCCATGCACAGACACATATTTTAAAAAGGAGGAAAGAGAACTCAGGAAGTGAGGCAGAGTCCGCTAACACTACTCCCATCTAATATATTCTGTTTCCTTTTCAGCTGCAGGTACAGGGAATCGATGCCTTATTTCTTTGGTTTAGTTAACAATACACCTTTACTTCTACAGATGCTTTATGCAAACTCTAGAAAAGCTGCATATAAATGTATTTTTATTCATGTTTTAAATATATCTAGAGAACTTGACCCTGTGAAATCCTTTATAAAGATGTTTTACAACAGGAAAATTTCTCCTACTATTGCATATACATATTTATGCTTTTGTTTTTGTATATGGCATTAGATTCTCATACAGCAGGACATGACTACACCCAAATCTCCAGAAACCAAGTACATATTGTTATCTGATAATCTGCTGCTGTCCCTCCTAATTACAAGTGTCAAGAAGGTTCATGTCTTTTTTGACAGTTTACTGCCTTGCATTTCAAAGAATAGCTTCTCCCTGATTAGACTTTGTTAATCTTATGAAGATATCCAAGAAGATAAGATGCCTAAGGATTTCAAAATTCTTCTGAATTCCTCAGAGGACAGTATTCTGCTTGCTTTAGAATACCCCCAACAGCCACTACAATACTTGCACACAGTTGATCACAGAAAGCAGACCGACTTGCCCAATCCACGTTACTCATGTGCCAAATCAGTAAAAACTCAACTCTGAGGGTATAATACTGCTGGACTCAAACAGACAGAAAAAAGAAAAAAGAGTCTTGAGGAAGAAAAGACAGCTCTCTGTCACAAAATACAAAATCTAAACACCACAGACGCCCTTCACATGTACTTACGTATATTTCACTGTGGTCAAAACGCTTTTTGAGGTTGTTGATGAAGGTCTCCTCATTGAGAGGTTCTAAAAGAACCATATCCCCAACTCCAATCATATTGTCCAGAAGTGACGTTTTCACCTCCATTTTGGCCATGATCTCCAGCTGCAGGAGAGAGGAAAAGGGCTCAATTTAAGTGAGCAAAATAATGTCAAGTAGGTTCTTGGCACTACTGCAGAAATCCAACACTAGTCGTTCCAAATGACCCTCACCAGCCTTTAAAAACGTCATAACCACTCCTGCCTATGAACTACATCAGGAGCCTCTAACTTGGCTGCAGCTGCCCATTTCCAACCTGCTGCCACAAATAAACCTCCTTCCCAGTCCATCCCCACTGGTTAAGTCCACCTACAGAAAGAGCCACTAGAAAGCCATGGTCTTCTCCTCAGTGGCGAGTTGCAAAACTCCGGGGAAATAAACAAAACAAGAACAAACCCACCCCCACTTTCCCTAAGCCCTTATGTACCAATGTCAGACTTGAAACTACATGAACCTGATTCCTCCAAGATGATAAAAAATGACGCTGCTAACATTTGTTGTTTGCTTGCCATATATCAGATACGATACTAATAACTTTACATTCGTTTACTTGCCACATATTAGACATTATGCCAAGAACTTTACATTAATTTAACCCTCACAATAACTCCATGAGGTAGTTATTGTTATTCCTACTTTAAGAAAATTGAAGCTCAGAGATTATGAAACTTGCTATGGTTACTTAAAAATGTTTTGCATTTGATGTGAAAGAACTCAATCACCATATTTAACATGGCATCTATTGGAAGAAATTTCATTCCAGACATTCAATGCTGACATATAACCCACTTGTAAATCACAGGCTGCCAATATAACATAACCTGCTAAAAGTGGCCTCCATGTTCTTAATTCTTGTTCCAACAGACATGCCACTGTAACAGCAGAATCAAATTAACATGCAGTAAACAGACCAGAAATACTACAGTTTCCCTTTGGCTCAATGTGGAAATCTACTGAGTGGAAACAGAGGCACACTACAAAGGCAGCATTCTACCCGGCTACTAACATGCATGGTGACACTCAAGAGCAGAATGCTAATCCCCAAGGCTTCCAATATGATCACTGTCAAGAGTACTAAAAATCTTTCAAATTTCTGAGCATAGGAGCATGTGGGATGTGTGTGTGCACACACATCTGTATTACTTTTCCTAATATCACCAGAACTAAATGGCAAAATGGTAGAACTAAATTCATCTGGGCCATTCTCTCTAAATGTTTCCAATGTAGAAGTCAGTTTTATATAACTTCAGTGTGCTGATACTCAATACTTCAGAATACTGATAAATACTTACATATATACCTGTCCCTGATAATGAGTGGAGAGGACATTTGATTCTTTCTGTTAAGGAGTCACTCAGGCATACTGTATCTTATAAAGGTTGGTCTGCTTACTTAAGTCTCAGCAACTTAAACAAATGTCTTCCAATTCTACTTTAGAACATCCTGTAGGTCTTGCAGAAGCAACAGAAACTACATTTAGTTGATCTGGTTTAAAGAGAACTGGGAAGGGCTAGTAACGAAGAAATTCATTATTATTAATTACTAGCAATTTATATGGACCCACAAACATATCCTTTTTTTTTTTTTTTTACTTTTTTTTTCTTTTTTCCACCTAGATTTCAGAGGAAACACATCCTTTTTTACTGATCCTATTAAAACAAGTTTTCGGCTATAAAAAAACAAAAAAAGAGAGACTAAGATGAAACTGAGAGGTTCTCCCAGAAACAACAAAATAAGGAAGCATTTAACACTAAAAAGAAAAACAACAGAGTAACTTTTTTGTTACTGTATGTTTTTAATAACTTTATGCCAATTCTACCTAGAAACAACAGTCCCAGATTATCATGAAAACCCAACAATCGTGGCCCAAAGAATTGCTCTGTATATTCTGAAGTTGGCGGGGCTCTGTTTTAGAACAAAACTGGTGGGGGCAGGAGGCACGTGCCATGCTATGAAAATGCAGCAGGAGCCACAGAGACAGTGGGGCCAGAGCCAGAGTCCACAGAAGGACTTGCACAGGAACAGGACCATTTGTCACAATAAATTTGTCCACAATACATTAACATTTGAATCAAAGTTCAAGTTCTCAGGTTCGTGTAATGCCAAAAGCACTCTAGCTGCCATGCATTACATATAATTTGGCAGATGAGGGAAGGCGGCTTAGGGATTAAGGAAGTCAACCTGAGAAGGGTTTCAAAAATAACTACCTCAAACCAGCAATTTAAATTAAGCAAAGAGGTTGAATAGGAATTCTGCCCCAGGGTGGATTCCTGTATATAGTCTATTTATAGGAACAGCTGCAGAAAGGCAACACAGCTTCCCTGCAGGTAACAGTAATTAAGCAGCCAAACTTCTCTATAATTACCTGCTTCACCATATTGGAAAAGATGGTGAAGGAGGTAATTACAGATTTATATCTAATTTTTACACCTCATCCCAACTTTCTAATCCAAAGAGGAATAGAGAGCAAAACAAATGCTGAGTTATAGGCAACTGGTAAAAAGTGAAGCCCTCTGAAAACACAGATTTTGCAAACCAAAATAAAATAAGACAAGCCACACTGAAAAGGTGACACCAAGATTCACTGAGTCATGCAAACAGTTTTGCTTTGTTTTGTTTATCTATTTAGCATTTAGGGACTTTGGGAGAAAATCCAGTGACAGCCTACCTCACTCTCAAGGTAAAAATAGGACACAAAGGAAAAGGTTTTGGGGTACTTCCATTATCTTCCTATGGTAGTTTCTGGTATTGTGACCACCATCTCTAGCCTTGGTTCGGTTCACTTTGACATCTCAATGAAATTACTTGGCTTATTTGCTCAATCAAAAGAATCCATTTGTTTTTCTTCTCTGAAGGAGCTATGTGCTTCGCACAAGTTTCAGAATCACTTGCTAATGCCACATTTCCATAAACCATTTGAAGAATTAATGGGGCTATAAGGAGAGTTAAATGGAATGTATGTAGAGCACTGTGGATACTTTTTGTTTGACCTACACTGTTATAGTCTACCTCCTCCCTTCCAAGAGCCCCCACAGTAATCCATGCTGTTCTGGGGAAACCAATTTTACTCAGGTACCAGGAATAAGCATGTGATCTAGGCTAAGTCAATCAACATATTCTCATCGTCTAGCCACTGTAACTGATTCAAGGCTGGACATGTGACTGAGCTTGAGACTGTGGCTTGGAATACTAGGACAAAGGCTGTCTGTCTCTGGATGGCATGACGTGCAGACATAACACTTGGAACTACTGTAGCCATCTCTGCTTTCACGAGGAGGGTTGGTCGGAAGAGGAAGATGACACATGGAAGAGGACAGGGCAAGAAAATTACCTAGAATTGGCCAGGTGCAGTGGCTCATGCCTGTAATTCCAGCACTTTGGGAGGCTGAGGAGAGTGGATCATTTGAGGTCAGAAGTTTGAGATCAGCCTGGCCAACATGGTGAAAACCCACCTCTACTAAAAATACAAAAATTAGCCGGGTAGTAGTGGTGCACCCTTGTAATCCCAGCTACTCAGGAGGCTGAGGCAGGAGAACTGCTTGAACCCGGGAGGCAGAGGTTGCAGTGAGCTGAGATTGCACCACTGCACTCCAGTCTGGGTGAAAGACTGAGACTCTGCCTCAAAAGAAAAAAAAAAAAACTAGAATTATTAGTACTGGAGCCTTGATGACATCCCAAACTTCTGGATCAAATTGCACTTGAAGCTTGTCCCATCTCTCAAGTTTTCAGTGATGTAAGCCAATTATCTTTATTGTCTAAGCTGTTTGAGTTGGATTTTCTATTATTTGCAACAGAAAGCACCTTACCTAATAAGAGACTCGTACCAGGAAGTGAAGTGATCTAAGGCACAGGCTAGAGGACATGAGGACCTGCTGTCATGGACTGACATGACGATCATCTTTGCAATTTAATAGTGAAACAGTGGACTAAACCATGGCCCACTGTGTCTAAAGACTTGGACCTTTGTCCCTGCGACATTAGAGAATATGAGAAAAATTCAAGATGCCAGTATATGGGTTGGCTATTTCTTAAGGATTTACAAGAAAAAGACAAGCTTGCTGTGAAACTGGACTGTCTGAAAGGCCAGAGAGGAAAACATATGGCACTGCTCAGAGGCTCACCCCACCTGGAGGTGGGAGACAGAGAGATGTAACCTATCCCAAGCACCACCTCTGCTTCTGTGGTCTGAGAAAGAAATAAGCCCTCCTGCCATGCAGATGCAGCCCAGGAGAGGTGCCACCCCACTCTACTGCTTCTTACGCTTCTTACTAGTCCCAGGTGAATTCTACTACCAAGAACTATGGCAAGCTGCAAAGTACCAAGGCCAGGAAACAAATTCTCAGACCATGTTCTAGTTTCAACATTTTGAGACTTAGCAGTATATTCAGTTTGGGTTACTAGTCCAGAAAAGCAGTCTTTTTAAGGGTGCCAATTTAGGCCAGCCACCAGCCCACTAACTGGTGCCAGGTAACTCCACAGACTGTGCCAGCTCTTTCCAGCTGATTGTCCATCCAAGAAAAACAAAATGTATTATTACAATGGTTCCTTCCCCTATCTACTCTCATCTCAAGAACTTCCAAAATAACTACTACCTATATTTCAACACACACTAATTCATTTACTGGTATCTTTTGCAAAGTTAAAATATCATTTAAAACATTGTCAGCAGCATTTCAAAGATTCCTCAAAATCCAAGAGAATGCAGCATAAACATCCTATAGCATCTTAAAATAGCCATCTGTAGCCTACATGTAAACTTAATGATTCTACCTAGTCATTACCTTCAATTGCAAGCCACCTACCATATGTCAACATCATCTGCGCTTGGGAATGTCAAGACCAACACGGCCCCCTAACACACAGAGGTGACTACACAAAACAGCACATCCATGTGAAGTGCATGGTCATTCCACTATTCAATATCAAAATGATAATACAAAGAAGTTATTCCAAATTAATAATTAACTAAATAATAACTAAGAGAGATGGAGGATAAGCTAAAATGAAATTCATCTTATCTGGTGGTCCTCCATTGAATTTGAAGCTCTCAGAGTACCACAAATAAGAACAATGTATACATTGAAACACTTTTATTGTAGAATTTGAAAGAATATTCACAAATCAGAGCTGAGGTTGCAATGATTAATAAGAATATTAAATCACTAATGTAGTTTTAAATTTGAAGGAACTTCTTCTTTTTTTTTTTTTTTAGATTTAAATGAAATAGGATTTTGCTCTGTTGCCCAGGCTAGTCTCAAACTCAAGGTTTCAAATGATCCTTCTGCCTTGACCTCCCAAAATGCTGGGATTGCAGGCATGAGCCACTGCACTTAGTTTGAAGGAATGTTTAAAACAAAGCCAAAAGAGTCATTTCCAGGAAAACTTAGTGAAAGCAGTTACCTATTGCTTTGGTAATTGTAATTGAGGACATTTAAAACACATATATTATAACATAATTAGCAGTATAACATCATTAGCAATATATACCCGAGGCAGCACCTACAGGGACTCTTCTTAATCTAGTAACAAGTGTGTTTTATCTGACTCCAGTTCCACCCATTAACCTCCCTGTATAGTGGTCAGGTATGCATGACAGCACCTTTTCTAGAAAATCAGCTCTTTGGTGTCAGGAATCACGCCTTATTCAACTTTATTTCCCGAAAGCATGGTGCACAGCCTCTTGCACATGTAGCCATTCAATGACATACAAAGGGAAAACAAGGATGCAAATTTCCGATTGACAACTGAGTCATACAACAATGCAGGTCCTCACAGCTGCCATCCTTTGGTTTGGTCACAGCAGACCAGAAGGCAAAACAATGACAGTGGCTTCAAGCCACTTTGATCCATTCCTCCAAAAACATATTATCAACAAAGGGCAGGAAACAGAATTGAGCCAGCTGGCTTCCAATAAGATCACTAATGCTTTTAAGAATAACACGAGAAACATATTTAGGAAAGAAAATGGGGCCAGTATGGCAAGATTTCATGAACACAGTAACTCTCAGCAAATCCTGATGGCAAAACAAAGGCAAAAGAGGCGCCAAGTCCGTAGGATGTGGTTTAGTACCTAACATAATGAGCTAAGGGACTGAGAAAAACTGGAATTTCCTTCCTAGATCTTTTAAAATAGCACCAAATCTCATGTCTCTGAGAGGGGTTAGATTAAATTTCCATTCAATTCAGTTCAACCAGTTTTTACAGTATCGAGTCCTGTTGTGTTGCTGGCATGGTGTAAAGTGCTAAGAACACAGTGAACATCATGGTACCTCCCCCTCCCAGCATCACCCTCCAGGAACTCACAGTCTAATGGGAAAGTCAAAGAAATAGGCCACTTTTGAAATTTTCAGTAACCTTTTTAATAATTAAAAGTAACACATGTTCACTATAGAAAAAAATCTAGAAAATGGAGATGAGCAAGAAGACTATAAACCAAATTCAATATCCTTATGCTTTGGTCTAAATCCCTTTGAATTTATTAGAATCCTTTTGAAAACTGATTTTTACGCAACCAATGAATTGTCCACCTTTTCTCATTTTATAAATTTTGATATGCTGTTTCAAGGTAGGAATGTGAAATCATTCCATAGGAGCTGAAATTGTAGTGCTGCATCAGTAATGCCCCCACCACTTTTAAATTCAGCCAAATTGCATGGCCATCTGCTCTTTTATTCTTACCTTTTCCTTTGCCCCAAATTAGCAACCCATATTATCGACAGTCTGCCTACCAATCATCTCTACCACTTGGCTGTGTCAAACATCTCAACACATGTCCAAAATTTGTATCAATCATCCCACATCAAAATACAAAAAAACAAACAAGAGAAACCTCTTATTCCCTCTAAATTCCACAAAATAACAATTGACCCATCCAGGTTCTCATCCTTGGCTTCTCCCTATCTCTTACTTCCTCCCCAATATCCAGCCTCGCTCACTGATTGCATCACCTCGATCACTCTCACCTCTATACCTTTCCATCAAGAGCCTTCTAAGGGGTCTCTCTGCCTTGTCTTGCCACCACAGCCCTGCCTTTCCTTTCCCCCCATCCCACACTACCCACGTTACTTTTTCAAATCACAATCTGATTAGGCATACCTTCTTTCAAACCCTTCAATATCTCTCTAGTGCCTTTCAGCCAGCTTTATGATTCTTTAGCAGATCCTCCAACAAATTAAACAGAGTCCCTACATGACTGAGAAATTCCACTTCTGGGTATATACCCAAAAGAAGTGAAAGAAGAAACTCAGATGTTACTACACCCATGTTCGTAGCAGCATCATTCACAAAAGCCAAAGAGTATACAGAACCCAAGTGTCCATCAATGGATGAATCGATAAACAAAATATGGTACATACACAAAATAGTATGGTACATACACAAAATGTATGGTACAATCACAAAACAGTACTCAGCCTTAAAAAGGAAGGAAATCCTGATGCATGCTAACATCAATGAACCTTGGGAGCACTGTGTTATGTGAAATAAGCCAGTCCCAAGAGTACAAATATGATCCCACCTATATGAGGTACCCAAAATAGTAAAATTCATGGGGACAGAAAGAAGAATGGTGGTTACCAGGGGCTGGGAAGAGAGGGTAATGAGGAAGTGCTGTTTAACAGGTACGGTTTTAGTTTGGGGTAATGAAAAAGCTCTAGAGATAGTGGTGATGGCAGCACAACAGTGTGAAGGTACTTAATGCAACTGAACTGTACACTTAAAAAAGGTTAAAATGGTTGATTTTATGTCATGTATATTTTACCAATTAAAAAAAAAAAATCCTTAGAAGAGAACACATGATTCCACAGCCTGACTCCTTCCTTCCTCCTTAGTCTAATCTCTCCCCTACCGTCTCCCCTTACACACATACAAAGAAGCCAAGGCCTGCCACGGCTCCTTAACCAGACCACAGCTGAGTGATGGGTAAACATCAGCCCAAACAAAGCTTCCAAGGATCTGCCATCAGGACACAGACACCATAGTCAGGTGGCTGTGGGCATCAGAACAGGGATCTCTGTGGGCACAGAGATCCAGGGAACAGGATATCCTGCAGGGAACCTTCGCAGGCTCTCCCAGAGGAAACCTGTCTGAAGAGAAGAATGAAGCACGGTGACAGACCACGAAGGGCAGTCGAACAGCTGCCTTTGTTGCCCAGTGTGGTTCTAGCTGTAGGTCCTCCAGAGGTTCTGCTAAGCCTCTTATCAGACAAAAATACCCCCCAACTTAAACCAGTGTCAATAACCATTCCTCACAGGAGTCATGCTCTGAGTAAGCCAAGTCTTACAGACTGAATGCTTGCGTCCCCCCAGAATCCATTATGTTGAAGCCCTAGCTCCCAGTATGATGATATCTGGAGGTGGGTCCTTTGGAAACTAATTTGGTTTAGATGCAGTCAGGAGGGTGAGGCCCCCCATGAAGAGATCAGTGTCCTCATAAAAAGAAAAGGAACCACAGCTCACTCTTTCTCTGCAGTGTGAAGACACATAAAAAAGGCAGCCATCTGCAAGCCAGGAAGAGGACCCTCATCAGAAATTGAGTCTATCAGCAACTTGATGTCCCACTTCCCAGCCTCCAGAATGTCTGTTCTTTAAGTCACCCAGTCTATGATGTCTCGTTACAGCAGCTTGATCAGACCAATACCTCAAAATACTTCCCTCACAATTGTGAGTTTGTTTGTCTGCTCTTCCCCTGGAGAAAGGAGGTTTACATTCTCAACGTACAAAGGCCCTGTGCCTGGCAGTGTGGCTGACACACAGGGCTCTGATGTGTAGAGAAAATGAATAAATAAATGCACATTAGAGAGGCACAGCCCATTCTTCTGTCCAGGACAGTTTCCATCATCACTACTCTTCCGCTCCAGGTCATAACTGGCAAAGGACCATCAGAGAGCCTCGATGACATACCAGGAATGTCTTCACAAAGGATTCAAGTTAGAAATCAAAGGACAAGACACTTCCTTAGAATTTACCAACCAAAATGGCAAATTGGGTGAAAACTGGATTCTTTAGGACAATTTACTCAAGCAGCATTATTCTCAAAGGTTATGGGGCTGGTAGGCCACGCAGAACCACCTGGGGTGCCTTGCAGGGCTCCCTAAAGCATAGGAGAAAGTGGGTGCCCCGACATGCATTTGTGAAAAGATTTGAGTGATGGCTGATTTTCATTCCCACCTACACACTTGCTTAGAGATATTTATATAAAGTGTGTCTATTCACGGCATTTGCCTCACCAACTATAGTTCTCTCATTTTCCAATCCTTAATTAAAGCCAACTATACATTGAGAACGTCCCCACCCCATTTTTGCTAAAGCTTCCTGCTGAAAATGTCTAATGGAATGCTAGTAGGAGGGCTTTTGTCAGAATCTTGGATTATGGAAGAAATAGGCACAATTACCGGGCAATTTCCGTAGAGTATGTTGTTGCCTTGTGTTCAAATTCTGGCTAATACAGAGGACAAGAAATTACCAGGCAATGAGGAAATACAATAGATTTAAACAGGAAGTAAAAACAAACAAATGGATATAAGCAAACAGAAGCCCACGTGCCATACCTGACTCCAACCTTAAGAAGCTGTGAGTGGGACAGGCATTCTGGTTATCCACGGGTTAACACCCTAAGTTGTATCTCTGCATAGGCAGAGAGGGTCCAGAAACACCAAGGTGGAGGTCTGTTCTGAGTATAGAAAAGCTGGCCTTACCAACAAAAGCCATCAACAAGGAGATACCCTCAATGAACCACCCTCAATCCCCCAGGCACAGACCAGTTATTAAGGACTGAAAGCATTTAGAACCTTACAATTTGCAAAGTGACAAGGCGGGAAAAAGTTTTTTTTTCCCAACTGTGGAAAGTGAGAATGACAAGTATACCACCTAGACTAATTAGTAGAAATTCTGAGTCAAAAATAACAGCAGCTGCTGTAACAACATGGAAGGTTTTGGATTACCAGCGACCAACTTTCACTTGTGACGTAAGGGCAAAATTTCTAAGTGCCTTTGTTTATAATTAAAGAGCAAGGAATGAGACCTTAGAATCTCAGGCAAAACCTTCTTTTAAAAAAGAAAGCAGTGGACCCAGCTGGTTTCTAGAAGATCCAGGGTGAGGATGAAGCTTTTCAATGAAGCTTTTCTGACAGGTCTGAAAATGGTCTTTCACACCTATTTTATTACATATACCCTTCAGTCTAATTCCTAAATCACCAAGCTCTTCAGAACACTGCACCATTTTTCAAAGAGAGGTTTTGCTTCTATATTACAGAAGGCTTGCAGCAATAATTTACTACAAAGGATCCTTTCAATCCACCCCAGTGTGGTACGGCACAGGCTGTGGACCACAGACCCAGGCTCAAAGCCAAAGGAATTCATTTATGGAATTCAAATTTCTAA
This sequence comes from Cacajao melanocephalus, assembly GCA_963573385.1. NCBI lineage: Eukaryota > Metazoa > Chordata > Mammalia > Primates > Pitheciidae > Cacajao > Cacajao melanocephalus. The sequence goes on from CAUYLG010009874.1 coordinate 58,264, forward strand.
TCTAAAAACTCAGGGATGACCATATCTATTCCACAGGGTTGTTACGTAGCCTGACTGAGAGAGCCAACTTATTAGATGAGTTTCACCCTCTCCAATGTCCATTTCTTCTTCTGAGAGCTCACCCACTCTCTTGTCCTGTCTTCTGGGAGATGTGTCCAGGTAACTAACCTAGTGAGTTGCCTCATTTGCAGTTGACTTTGCATGAGGTTTAATAACCCGAGGAGGAAATGCACCAGCATCACTAACCCTACAGTCATTTCCCGGAGGAAGCTCTGCAGAGTCATGGCAGGAATGGCTGCCAAAGGGCAGAACAACTTCAGAGAGCGCAACCCGCACCCCAAGGCTGGGTCTGTAAGTCATGCCCTGCCTCCCTCTCCACCCCCTCAACATGGAGCCCTCACTTGCCACAACCCTAGAAGGTCCAGAATGTGCAGCATGCAGCCCCAGCTGTAAGGGGAACCTGTCCTCACGCTATACAGCTCACAACGACTGGTAGGAGAATTATTGAGCTAACGTCTGAAAAAGGGCTACAAGTTCCTGAGGGACAAGGTAGCCAAAAACTATAAACTGCTGTTATATCCAGAAACACACACTCAGCTGTAGAGAGGAACGTGCTAATTATAACACATGGACTTCTCAATGTGTTCCTTCGAGGCAGATTTTAAAAATTCCAAGAAGAAAGTGTGTTTAGATTGGCAAACCTGAGAACCCTGGAACCCCTAGGTGAACGTAAAAGTGTTAATATAACTGGCATGCCCGACTCTGATTTGTTCCTGGTGGGTGCACAGACGCCAAGAACGACGGGTGATTATTGAATTGAATACAGCCACCAGGGGAAAACCAACTTCCCTTCCAAGTGAATCAGCTTATTAATCAGAGGGTCACAATCTCATTCCACGTGCTAAGATCCTCACCAAAGTCTTAGACCACTTGTAGATTATTTCTCAGTTCTCTCTATGCTTGACCAAATCATGCAATCACTCAAGGGACTCCCTCATTATAAGTAAAAGTACAGTGACTTGCACCTGGTAGGCTCTCACATTGGTTTCTCTGTACCACTACTGTGTTTTTGAGGCCACTCCAGATTGGTTCTGAACAAAGACACTCACGTAAAACAGCCTGGGGTACAGTAGGCAGAATGGCCTTCTTTTAAAAAAGAACAGGGGCCTTCCCATCGTTCAGGTTCTTTCCAGTGACAATGGAGAGAAACGTACTGAATTTAGTGCACTACTCTTGTTTGTGGGCTAAGGAAGCAAATTATCCCTCCAGAAAACAACAGCTTTGGCATTTTGTGACAGACTGTAGGTTACAACAACTACTGCAGTGGTTCTGGAAAATGCATCCACAAGATCCAAGTTGCAGACCCAGCTCTGCAGCAAGCTCACAGTGAGACCCTGGGCACAGTGCCACCTTCGAGCCTCGGTTTCCTCACAAAGGTGTATAACACATCATCCCCTAAGATCTTGTCCTAGCTTCCAACACTGTTGATTCAACAAAAAAAAGGCTCAACTCTGGAAAGACTGAGTTTGCTCATTTTCGGGTGAGCATGTATCCTGGATCTGGTTATAGAGAATGTTAAAAACCAAAAAGCCAGCAAATGCCAGACCGCAAGAATGTTTCTCAATGACATTTACTTAGAGGCAAAGGAAAGCAGCTCTCTTTATTCTGACCTCATAATCAAAATAAAATGTATTAAGAGTGTAACCATACACAGCACAGAAAGAGACACATAGAATAACCAGATACGTTAATCCATCAAGGCACATTTGAACATGCTTTCTGTGTGTTTACAATACATGGTTAGCTACAAAATGGAATTGGCTTTTAAAAATTCATCTAGTTAGGAAAGCAAAAAAAGTCTAAAGATTTACAAATTTAAAAATCTACAATATCTCTTAGATTTTGTAAAACAAATTTTAAAATCTCAACAGTGAAGCTTTGGGAATGTCTTCATACTAAAGGTTTAAGAAAGTTTTGTAGAATAATAAAAATTCAGAAGCTTCCTCAAGCAGTTATCCACTAAAATAAAGTCTAATAAACTATGTAAACAGAGAGATATTTATACATTTACATTAGGATTTCATGAATGTTTATTAGTTGAGAATTGATCAAACAAAAATAGCTAAGATGTTCCAAAAAAAGACACTGATAATGTAAATTGAAAAGGCAAAACTACTTTGTCATTTTAAAAGAATTTTTAAAGAAAATAGCTAAACTGCTGCAGTAGGTTACTTCACCTACACTGATTAAAATCAGCAATCGTATTAGAATTTGGAAACCATTTTCTAGGTCAATTTCTAGTTTTTCTAACGTTGGAAGCATTACTGTTAAAATCAAAGGCACTATAATTCTTATGTATCCCTAAATACATTCTGAAGTAGTTATGAAGAACAAAAGACAATACAAACAAATCAACCTATAAGGCATGCCATAACTGATCATTTTTAAGTCACAAATAAAATGTTTACTGAAATCTTTGTTTATAAAATCCACATTTATAAATGTTAACTAAATTTGAATAGTTCTGCTAATTTCCAAATACTCTACAGGATACAGCAATTATTTCATATATTCATATAAGGAGACATACCTATACATAACACCCCCATGCAGTTTTTTCTCCTTAAATATAGCACACATGTTACTAAACTATAAAGCTACAGAAAAATTAATTTTTAAAGTTAACTGCCTTGACCATGTATAGAGCAATACAACAAATTTTCCCAAAGAAAGTTTTAGTGAGAAATAAAATATACAATAGTGAGCTACCTTCTAAAAACCTGATAACTTCCTTCTATTAGTAGTTTATCAAAAAAGGAGCTTTCAAAATACATTATTATAAATCATTAAAACTTAAAATTTACAGTTCTACCCTTATTGAGTTTGTCTCTCAATAGGTGGGTAGAAAAACTAGAGTTCTTTTTAAATGACAAAATTATAAGGCCCCTCTAGTTTAGAAATTAAAACTGCTTACCAACTTTTCGTCTCCATTGTTTTTTCCACTGATTTAACTAGCACTTTAGCCTTCAGTTCACATGAAAGAGAGAGACAAACATTCGCTGTGACAGGGAGAACATACTAAGTACAACAAATATTTTGCAAACAGATAAGAAGGGGAAAGTAGGTCAATATCCTGTGGCTAGGAAGAGGCGGCCTCAACTTCCATCCAGGGCTGTTTTCTATGAGTTAATCATATAAAATTGATCGAGAGTCCATCACGGTTACATGCTGGACTCTCTTCTATTAACAAAGTCCCGCTCTGACCCATGCTCCCGGTATACACAAAGTAATGGGCAGGCACTGAAAGAAGAAAAAATGAGAGATACATCTTCTGCTTCTCATGCATGTGCAAACTAATTGAGGAAAGAATATTTAAGAGCAAGATAACCAATACAATATGCTCACATAGGGCACGTGATTCACCTCAAAAGGAGGATTATAGAGATGAACATTTCTGTTGAGAGGTGGAGGTATGATCACGGTGCAGGAGAATCACAGGATAGCTGAAGAGATGAAAGAGTAGGATGTGATTAAGTAGAAAAGAAGTGTAAAGCAAGAAATAAAAAAACATATTCAGAAGATGGTGACTGGGCAGAATGGTAGCCAAGGACAGCCGGCATAGGGGCCCGGTGAACAATGAAGCTGGGATGAAAGGTAATCCGAGGCTACACTGGGAGTCAGACCTCAGGAGCTCACAGTTGTTAGAGTGGTGGGAACAGGTGGGCAGGGAGAGAGAAGCATTTCACAGCCTAACCAGTGCACGTGTGCTACAGTCGTTACTTGCGTCAACGCATCAAGACGGCAACAAGTGAGACTGAGAATCACTGGTGATGGTCCCATGGAAGAAAAAAGTGACGACAGCCACTACATACAGATGACAGGGAGCCACCAAAATGATTTGGAGCACAACAGAGACAACAAATTTAAAGGAGGCTTAAGCAGAGGATGGGCAGTCTGAATTTGTTGGGAAAGTAACTAAATGCAGGGAGAAGGACTGCTCTGTACAGTTGTTCAGTTTGTGTACTGCATAAAATTGGGCCAGCTAGGAGGGGAAATGGTGAATAAAATAAAGTTCAGCTGCTGTAGGATAGTGTCTACCCCAAAGAGTGCCTTTTTCTCACTGCATACAGGCCCTATACAAGATAGTATACCAAGGAATTCACTTGGGACACCAATCTAGTAGTTGAGGAACAAGAATTAGGATAATGCTAATGGAAATGAAACAGGAGATGTGCCAAGAGAAAACACAGATGAGTCTTTCATAAAAGGTGGGAAACTAATTTGATAGAGGGTGCAAAAGAAACAGGAGGGTTTAAGACTAAAGTAGAGGTTCTCTTATCCAAATGCATAAGGATTGAAATTTTGGTTGATTTTTTTTAAGTCAGTTAAATTTGAAAGTCATAAAAAAAGATACATACCTAAACATGTCATTTTAAATGAAGCTCTACAAATATACATTTATTGCTAATCTTTTGTTATAGTGCTGGAGCCTTCTGTTTGAGTATATGTCCACCATAGTAGCACTCAATGGTCTTTTTTTAATAAACCATCCTCAAGGCATCATCCTCTAAGTCCAATTTCTTTAAAGAATGGTGAGGCTCTACAGAGCCTGGAAAGTGATGTGTGGTAGACTGTGTTACCCTTTACAAATGCCCCCTGCCCCTTCTCCACATCCTGCCTTGCTGAATTTAGGCATACAGCCAACGAAAGCTTCAAAGCAGGTGTCCCCTCTGCCACAGGGACCAGCAATGTTCGAGAATTCACTGCCCCATCAGTCTGTGTTCTGGAGTAAGGTTAGCGACAAATGGAGCAGAGTCCCCCCGATCCACAATGGACACACAGCGTGAACATGGGTTACTGCTTTGAGTCAGTAAGATTATCAAGTTTTACATAATCACAACTTAACCCACCAATCATGAATGACTGATAATATCAGTGAGAATACTTTTATTTTATGATCCCCCCAATTTTTTACTTATCTTAGCCACTCCTAAATTGGCCTCAGTCATTTATGGAAATTCATTCTTATCAGGTGATTTCCAAAGCATTCAAGTGAATTTTCATAGAAACAACAATTCTTTTGGCACATGTTTAAAGTCATTATATTAAACTATAATAAGTACAACTGGCACACATAGGTCTGGAAATTAACACAGTCAAGTTTGGAGAAGCATACGTTTCAATTGGTGGGAAAAGAAACTCAAGAGCACACTACAGGGTAGCCCTCTGGCTTGGAGCATTAGTGTGTCTAAGGCATCAGCTGATCCACTTTACAGAGGAAAAAAGAACACCAACTAATCCAGCAAGTCTGGAAGTCAATAAAAGCTCATGCTGTTTTCTAAAGCTGGGAGTCTAGACAATTATAAGAATGAACAGTACTATCGTATTATCTGGTTAAAAATCTGGTTGGTTTTTCAAAAGTATATCCAATTACCATATTTATTCTGACCCAAATATATAGTCATAAGTGTTTAAGTCATTTAGGAAAGCACAAAAATAACACTTCAAATCCACAACCAGACAAAGAGTCAAGAGCACAAGGTCACATGTCATTCTATAACTTGGCTCTTAAAGATAGAAAGAATAAACACAGAAATTACTATTAAAAACTAAATTTGAGTTCCATAATTTAAAATTACATACTCTTTAAAATTGTCAACACAGACAAATGTTTCTCTGAAAAGGAATTTCACTCTCTTAAAAAAAGCAAAGGCTCCCAGAAAAATCTGGGTGCTTCTACTCTAAGTAGCTAAATGGTAAATCCATTCATGACTGACAGTTTTAGAAATCTGACATTCAGCCTCTTCAATAAAAATATGTTCTTTTATGTAAAAATGATATTGATATATTTCAATAGACTACTGAAACACGGTGTAAAGACATGTATACCAGAAACCCCAAAACAACCAACATTATGTAAACATATACACACCAGAAGCCCAAAACAGCCAAAGAGTTTAACACATACTTACAAGACAACCCTGACCCCAGTACCATGCATGTAAAGGCTCTTCACTTAGCACCAAAGAGAATAACCTTAACTTCTATATAGTTTCAATTAAAAAAAAAAAAGCCTATTTGGAAAAAAAGACTGTAATATGATACCCTCCAAAACAATTCTGCCCCCAGGCTCTACAAGGATAGTTACCCACTAAGTCTTATTTTAACCAAGGTAAGCTCTTGAAAAGAACGGAAACCCTGGCTGTCCACATCCCACCCCCAGACACTCCTTATTTTCCTTAGCGCTTCTCCATCCTCTACTTGTCACAGAATGACGTTCCCCAGAGTTGTCCTCTGCCTTCCTCTCTTCTCACTCCACCCTCTAAGCAATCCTAACATTATCCACACCTTCCGCCACACATAGCTACCCATGATCCCTTCCTCTGAACCCCAGGCCCTGGCTTTTCCCTAAGCTCCAGACTTTGCATTTCAACAGTCCCTGAAGCTCCCTCACTGTCTGGATGCCCCACATTCCAAAATCAACCCCTCATCTGCAGCCCTGTCTATGCAAACCATTTCCAACATCACACAAACCAGAAACTAGGGAGTTATCCCAGACTCCAACTCTCCCTGCCCCACCAACCAAGTCACTCCATCCATTACCTGATTACATCGAAGCATTCACAGCAATCTTTGACACAACCACCTCAATCTCAATCTCTACTGTCAGACAATCACTCAAAATATAGGAAAGGTTGTATGTGCAAAAAGGCTCATCACAGTATTATTCACAACAGCAAAGTGGCAGAAAGAATCCAAATGGCCCAAAATAAAGAGATATTGCAGAAAATGATGGTACTCAATGGAATAATACATAACTATAAAATGTATTTCAAATACTATGCAGCAATATAGAAAATCTATGTACTCTATGATTACGATATTTAAAACATTCACATAAAAAGCCTCGAAAGGAATATTCAGAAATGACCACAGTTGATACTTTAGAGTGGCAGGCTCATGAGTGTCTTTTTAAACTCCATTTTACCATAGAATTCCTGCATCCCTTCAGCTGCTGTTCCACCTCCTGCTACATCTGTTGCAATACCAACTCAAACTCCCATAAAACAAAGTTTCCCCCTAAATCCTATTACGCTTGTAGCCCTCAGCATGAGATCCTCAAAATTGATTAATTCTTTTAAGAAATCCAACTGGACATATAAACAGCTGCACAACTGGGCCCCCAACATCTGCCGGGGTTATTAACTGTTCTAGTCAGAAAAGATCACCATGCACAAGCTGCTGCCAAGGCAGCAACTGTAAAGCTGGAAGCTAAATCACAGAGTAGGTGAAGCTGACTATGTATCAAGTGTCCAACCTGGCTCACTGCCTGCCAGGTAAGGAAGGGGCATTTCCTCCATCCAAGTTGCAGAGGAGAGTCAGGTATTACATCCCAGAGTCCATGAGACACAAAACAGGTCACTTCGAAGAGCATAAATTAGTACAAATTTCCTTCAAGATTTTACCTTTACCTTTGTGTTGCTGTTTAAACTGGCGACAAGTGCCAAGTATTAAGACTGGGCTGGCAGTTCCAGCATTATGTCTTTCACGCTTATGCCATACCCTTGGGATGCCTAGGTTAAACTCAACAACTTTATCCTCCTCCACAGTATTAGTGTGTATGAGATGAAGATGCAAGGTCATGCCAACATCATGTAGCTCTGTGACAAAAGCTAACAAGCAGCTACAACCGCTGCCATGCTCAAAAAGGGCACATAGTCACGCACCGCATCCGTTTCGGTCAACAGACCACACGTATAATGGTGGTCCGGTAAGATTAAAATGCAGTTGAAAAATTCCTATTGCCTAGTGATGTCACGATGCAATTACTTTGTTGTTTTGTGAATTTATTGTAGCCTAACGGTACAGTGTTTATAAAGTCTACAGTGGTATACAGTAATGTCCTAGGTCCTCACATTCACCCACCACTCACTGACTCTCCCAGAGAAACTTCTAGTCCTGCAAGCTCTACTCACGGTAAGTGTCCTAGATAGGTATAACATTTTTTATCTTTTATACCATATATTTACTATTTCTTTTCTTTGTTTAGCTACAAAAATACTTACTATTGTGTTACAACTGCCTACAATATTCAGTACAATAACATACTGTACAGGTTTGTAGGCCAGGAGCAATTGGCTATACTTGTGTTGGCTGTACCTGTATACGTGTGTAGCAGGCTGTCTGTCCCATCTGAGTTGTATAAATCCACTTTGTGGTGTTTGCACAGTAACAGAATTGCCCAACAACACACTTCACAGAATGCATACCCATCATTAAGCGATAAATATATTGTTTCTAATTTTAAAAATTCCTATGGTGTCTTCTTTTGAAAAACCAATGCTAAAGTCTAGGTATACACATTCTATAAAACTAAATTTTACTGTAATTGTCCCAGACTTCCTTAAAGCAGAAAAAGAACTATCATAAATATTTATGATATGTTCAAATTAGATATTTGTCATGGGAGATTAAAAAGAAAACTAAATTGTGGAATAAGGTACAGAAAGGCATCACCTTACTTCCGTTTATTTAAATGACCTCAACTAGATTTTAGACTCAACTATGCAGCATCAATTAATTAGCAATATTCCTCATGTAAACAGCTCTTCAGCTGATACCAGGTAACATTGTTGTAACCTACTACCTTCTTTCAAATTTATGTCGGGACTATTTTTAAGGTACTTATAAAATACCACTGCTAAGAATAAATTCCTGTAGATAAACACACTTTGCAGGAAAGTCCATTTCTCCACCCACAATCACATAAAAAGAATAGCATGAAAGAAAAGCTGGAAAGCTCGCTGAACTTTTCAGTGATTAAAATCATGGGCTTTTGAAGAAATTTGTCAGATTTGGCACAGTTTCTTTGTAAAAATGTATTTTAGTAATTTTCCAGAATTCTGTTCTTTCGGTTTGGAAAAGTTCAAAACTTCTGACACAGACCAAAATGGCAAAGAGGAAAAATTTAACTTCAACATCCCCTCAATCTTCCGTTCCTTGCAGCCACCCAATCTTCCAAGATTCCTGGTGCTTTTAGGAGGCCACAGACCCCCAGAGCTCGTTAATTTGTCAGCAATTAAGTTAACTAATCAATTAATTCTGGGTGTAAGTAAGTAAAGGGCAACTTCATTTAGATTTTTGACAGTGAAAAGTTACATTTACCTATTTACAATAAAAATAAAATTGATGCTTTATCTTGAATGAAATAAATGGGTGCCTCATTTCTGCATGATGGCAAGTAAAGCAGATGGATTAAAAGGAGAGACTTTCAAGGGGAAGGGGGAGGAAGAGGGGACAGAATGAGAGTGACAGATGGCAAGAGGCCCACTAAGGGGGCACAGGAAGAAACAAAAAGGGAAAATGATGACAGAAAAAAAAAATTCACAGATAAAGGGGATTCACAAGGAATAGCCCCATCTTCTATCTTTTAGAGGTATTTCTGCTAAAGGCTTTTAAATATCGTTACTTAATTTCTGCAACTATAAGCATAAATGGGGGTACTTCACCTGTGAAGGCCACTACAGCAGGCCCACTCCTGGCTTCTCACTCTCTCCTGTCCCTTTTTAGCAAACCACTTGGATACTGGCAGCTTGACTTTTCTTTCTTCAAATGATTTTATTATATTATACAGAGGTAACATAACCAGATTATAGAAGATTTAGAAAACAGAGAGTTAAAAGTAAAAGTCACCTCAATCTACCACCCTAACGCAATCACTGTTAACATTTTTATTTCTTTCTTTTGCCATCTTTCTCCCTATATTTTCCAAAGGAGTCCCCCGTATGAAATCCTAAATTATGTGCATTGCTACAATTCAAGCAGATTTAAATATCTGGTGTGGGAGAGGAGGAAACCCAGGAACACATTTGCAGGAAAGACTGAATAGCAGTAACTAACATCTACCCCAAGTGCTTGCTCTGGGCCTGACACTGTTCCAGAGACTGCACATGTATTGATTCATTTAATCCTTACTATAACCCAAAGAAGGCAGCTCTGCAAAATTACCCACATTTTGCAGACGAGAAAAATGAGGCAGACACAGATTAAACTACAAGCCCAAGGTCACGGGGCTACTAAGCAGAAGAGTCAAGTTTCTAAAACCAGTATTGTCTCCAGAAGCCAACCCATAACCACTGCACCACACAGCTTCTCACTATGCAGAGGACTCATCTCAACATGAGCTCAGTCATGCCTGCCCCAGAGCAACACCGCAATGACCAAACAGAGCACAGATTCTAGGTGGAATAAGATGTGTGTAACTCAGCTTGGATCCCACCCCACTGTCATGCCTGAGCCCTCCATGTGTGTTTAAGAGATGGTGAAGGAGGGAGAGCGGAGAAGGCTAAGACACTGGAAAATACACAGAAGGCCCTGCTCACCACCCCTCCCAGGAAGAACAGAGCAGTCTTCTTCTGACCTGACCTGACCTTGAAGCAAGGACCCAGTCTATTAGTGCAGAGCTCAGGAGGAAGTTGCTGAGCAGGACACTCATGTCCAGCAGACGCCAGGACCCAATGGCAGCAGCACTGGCAGTATTCAAAATGCAGAGGGGGTTGGGGCATGGGCAGTGGCCCATTCAAGCCTCATCATGGAGGCAGCTCTCTGAATTCAAGCAGCTTCATTTCGCATGAAGAGGATACACTGGCCAAAAATAAATATCTTCACTTTGTCATAAGAGTGTGTAAAACACTGTTAAACACCCCTATTATGATAATTTACTAAGATTTTTTAATAACTTGATTTAAGTCATCAGTCACTAAAATTCCCAGCCTTGTACCATTCAGAGTAGAGTCTCACCTTGAGGCTTCTGAGCCTTTTTTTTATTGCCTAGAAAGTTCTTCCATCCTCCTCATCCTCTAACACCAAATCATCCTTCAGGTAGCCGTGTGAATGTTTATTTCCTCAGAAAAGGCTCTCCCTGTACCCCAGTCTAAATTCCCCTCTCTCTGCCTTTCTGTTTCTCACAGCCCCATCGTTTTTCTTCATAGTATCTGTGCTAATGCATGAATATGTATTTATCTGTGTCCATTGCCACAATGTCTCTTACCCTTCATATTCATGAGAGCAGAAACCACATCTGTTTTGTTCAACATTAAAGACTCAGTACAGGATGGGTGTGGTGGCTCTACCCATAATCCTATAATCCTAACACTTCAGGAGGCTGAGGAGGGAGGATCACTGGAGGCCAGGAGTTCGAGACCAGCCTGGGCAACATAGCAACACCCTGTCTCCACAAAATATTAAAAAATTCGTGGGATGTGGAGATGCCACCTGTAGTCCTAGCTGCTTGGGAGGTGGAGGCAAAAGGATCACTTGTGCCCAGGAGTTTGATCCTGCAGTGAGCTAGATTGCACCACTGTACTCCAGCCTGAGCAACAAAGCGAGACCCTGTCTCTCAAATAAAAACACAGTACCTAGTACAGTGCCTGAAACATACTAGGCACCTAAACATTTGATAAGTTAATAAATGAATGCATTAAATAACTAGAAGTCACCCCTTCATTACTTTTAAAAGTATTACATATAGTCTTTAAATTAGGCCAGGTGCAGTGGCTCACACCTGTAATCCCAGCACTTGGGAGACCAAAACAGGGGAATTGATTGAGGCCAGTAGCCTGGAACCAATGGTACATTATCTCTACAAAAAATTTAAAAACTAGTTGGGCATGGAGGCACGCACCTATAGTCCCAGTTACTTGGGAGGCTGAGGTAGGAGGCTCATTTGAGTCCAGGAGTTTGAGGCAGCACTGAGCTATGATCATGCCACTGCATTCCAGCCTGTGCCACAGAGCCAGACCCTGTCTCTAAAAAGAAAAATAACTAAACTGAATTATGACATTTTCAATAAAGGCTAAGTTATTTTGTGCTCTATTAGAAAAGCCACCCAACTGCAGGCTCCCATAGCAAACACAGGTTTAGATGTGAACTTGATCAATCAAGAACTATTTTTAAACTATTTGTTTAAAAACAAATACAAAAATCAATCCCTTTCTTGTACACCAGCAACACTAACTAGAAATGTACTAAATAATTCATTCACATTGACCACAGAAAGCATGAAGCACCTTGGCACAAATCTAACAAAAGGTAGGAATGAAAGAGTTTTACACATAAAATGATAAAATTTCATTGAAGGACATAAAAGACCTATTAAAGAGGCTTATGAGGTTTGTGGATGGGAAGCCATGAAACCATAAAGATGTCAATTCTCCTTGAATTTCTATTTAAATGCAACACAATTCCAATATAACAAAATTAAAGAAAAAAGCCCCACAAGTGACAAGCTTGTTGAACATATGTGCAAGCTAACCTGTGGGGGGAAACAGAGAACGGGATGTGCACGTGATGCATCCAGTGATGCAAATATGGAAAATAGAAGTTTGTGGGAATTCCAATAATTTAACTATATGAGTGTGTAAGGTTACTTTCAACATTTCATTGTGATTCAAGTATTTTCTCTTTTAAGTTGTGAAACAGTGTCGTAAGTTCAGAAGAACAAGGGCATCCTGAGTCTGGGAAAACTGATGGAGAAGATGGGCACAAAGCTGGGCAAAGAAAGATGTGCCAATGTGATAGGGGAGAGGGGCTTCCGGGGTGAAGGAATGGATCCAGAACAAGAAGATGAAAGCTCAAGACACAGTTGAGAGTGAACCAAGTATGGCTCACAAGGAACCCATATTCTCACAGGAAGCCAGGCAGTGACAGAACCTAAAAAGGTACAAGGAAGTGACTATGGCAGTGTAATCTACAAAATGATCCCCCAAAACGTGGTACAATGGTGAAATAAGTTGGGACATGTCAATACTATATCTTTCAGGAATTCACAGTCACGAATGAAGGCCATGAGAAGTCTTTCTCCAAAGAAACTTATTTAAAACACTGTTAAACCAACTCTTCTAACATGTACCTGGCTAAGGAACCCTTTTTACAGGAACATCTACCAACTTTATGGGTGGGATTTTTTTTTTCCAACTTACTAATTTTTCATGGAACAACCCACTTTGGGTAACACTATACTCTAGTAACTCAGCCTTTTAAAGGTCTGAACCAGAATGGGGGCTTGAGGATTTGCAAAGAAAGGGCAAAGATGGGGGAACAATAAATCAGACATAGTAACTGACAGGAAGAATGTAAGGGTCACAGAAAATAGGGAAGTAGGCAATGTTCTAGAATCCAAAGTCAAGATGGTGATGAAAAGGCTATTAGCACAAACAGTGAAGTCCACAGGAACCATCTATTAGGTAAGAGGTAATAAATTTGGATTTAGAGAGGTTTGGAGAGACAGATATCCCCCTAGAAAGAAAATAAGTAGAGGTTAAGACTTGGAGTCAGTTTCTCAGATCTGTCCCTATTAACTTTAGGAGTTGAGCAGGTCTCAAGCACAATGAAGAGGTTACAATGGAGACCTTTAAGATCATTTTCAATAACAACATTCTGCCATTCCAAAATTTGAAAATTTGAAATAAAAATACCAACATAATCAAGTTCTACCTTTAAAGAAAAGTGTGAAATGTGTCAATATAGGATAAAAATAAACAATTCAAGATGAATTTCAGTACGTGGATGAGAGGTTTTGAAGAGATCCTGAAATTACATCTACTGAGGAGACATCTATGAACCTTTATAAAGCAGACATCAAGCAGTCTAACTCTGCTTTCCTCCCCGAATGTCACAGAATACCTGCAGAATACTAGGGCAGATAAGCCTTGAACCTGACCACTGTGGCAGTTCATATATTTTTATGAAAAGCTCTCAGCACTTTGAAACTTTCCGGCAAGTGAGAACTTTTTCCTAGATAGCTCACTGTATCAGGAGGAGCTCAAAACTGATCTACCTATTAGGACTGTAAGCAGATTATATGAGGACCACAAAAATAAGCCATGCAAACTGGCATAGGCCCAATGTCAATGAAAATTAAGCTTTTCCTAAAAGTATATAGACTGTGGGTCTAAAATGAATGCAACAGTGACCAATCACTCTGAAGCACTTATAAGGGAAAAAAATGATCAGCTAGGAAGCTAGTATATTTGCAACCTAAACATCACAAAGAGCATTTCAGGATCTAATACAGAATTTAAAGAGAAGCAGCAATAATGGAGGAGAGAGAAGGTGTACACCGGAAAATGTAAGTGATTGTAAGGAATCTTGCAATCAAGGTTCTTTGTGTATTTTTGTGGAGCTTTGTTGTTGTGGCTGCAGTGTGAAAACGCCTTCGTGTAACTAGTGAAAATTAAGTAGGCAAATGACGTGTATACACATTACAATGCCAATACCTAATAATCTGTTCCACTGTTCTTTTAATTCAATTTTCCAAAAAATCTTTAAAGATACCACATTCTTTTTTTAAAAAAAAACCTGTAATGTACTATTCTGAACTACATTACTACATTTTCATTTTAACACAGCAAAATTAAGCCATCTGTGCAATCTTAAAGCATCTTGAGTCCACAAAGAATTGGACTGAAAGTCCCCGGAAGGCAGAGATTTGGTTTCCTCTTAAGGTTCTCTAAGTTATCAAGGCAAGACAGGCACCTTGCATTTTCAGAAACTTACCAGTTGCTTATCTGATAAGCAAAAGAAGAACGTCAATTTTTGCTTTTCTGCTATTTCTAAATCTGCCTGTCTTGAAAGAGTACAAATTCCACACCAACTCTCTTCCCGAAGCCCAGCTCTGCAATGGCACCCACACCACGGCATTCTCACACGTCAAAGATCCTGAGCTCCGAGACTGGATGCCTGCTCGCAGGCAGACTGGAGACCAGAGATCAGACAAACTCCCGAAACTCCCAGATGACAATCGATTCCTGAAGATAAAGACATGGCCTGTGGGGGCTAAGAAAAGGGATGGGCTACTCAGTCTCTCACTGGCAGGCTGAATCTTGTCTCCCTCAGTTGGGGAAGGAGAATGACGCAGGACTGGGAGCCAAAACACTCAGAAAAGGACAAACTGAGAAGCAGTTCAACCATTCTCCTAGCTCTGGACCAGCCAAGGACACCCACAAGAACCCTGACTCCAGGTGACAAGGGAAACAAGCCAGGAAGGAGACAGACAGTGGGGTAGGCTCTCCCTCTAACTCCTTAAAATGAACTCCTTAAAATTAACCAAATCATCAAAGTACTCACCCAAAGAATCAAAGTACTTGCCCAAAGCTTCACAGTACTCATTCAAAGCTTCACAGTACACTCTACCTGGTGGCATTTTGTTGTTCTGGGAAGCAAGAGGTCTTTGAGGCTTGATCTCTGGGCTAGTAACTCAATTCCCTCATCTACAAATATCTCCTACTAAACGATAGTGATGAGAAGGACATCAACCTACAGAAAGTATCCAGCATGAGGCCTAGCACAAAGCAAACACCCAATGCTTAATAAACAGTAGCATGAATAATATCCCATAACTCAATATGAATGATTCATTCTTTGGAGACTTGGCATGTCTTGTCCACAAGAGCCTTTTAAAATGCAAATATGCCTGAAGTCTATTAACAGCCAGAGTGGGGGTGAACTGACGGTCATGTTGAACACGGGATGCTGGCAGGTATGCAGAGAAGAGAGTGGGCGGGGTTACCAAGGACCTGCCATGCACCAGGGAAGACACTGTTAATTCAAACCTTCTCCCATAGAATGGTAGTTTATATATCATTTTTGGACCTCAGTCAGGGTTCTGAACTCGAACCCTTTCACATCATTGGAGGTTGGAGGAAATAAAACCTAAGTCAGAGAAGAAGCTGGCACCTGTGTTCAGTTTTCTTCCACTCTCTTGCTTCTGTTTGTTCTCAGCTTCTGTCTCAAAAGCAAGGGTTCCTCTGGCCTTGATCACCACAGCTGTCACAGCCATTTTCTTCATTTCACCAACATCCGCTCTCGGGATGCATCCATCTGCCCTGCTACGACGTCCCACAATGGATTTCCTTTCTTCCTTTTAAAATGTGTCTAATGCACTGCCTTGCATGCCCTTGTGTGCTTATTAAAATACGAAATGATAAAGAAGATGCTGAGAACTTCAAAGACCTACCAAATGCTGGGAAGCATCCTTCTTCCTCCTCTATGTTGCTTATGGTAAGCTGGAAGGTGCTCACCTGTTGAAGCTTAGCAAACTATGTGTCTACTTCCCCTCTACAGGCAAACGGCTAAAACATCCAGTGGAGGAGAATTTCATAGCCTGAGGAGACTAAAGTTACTGTCACCTATACCAAAGAACTTGAAGACCGCAAATGGTGTCCTGGCTTGAAATAAACAAGTAAAGGCAGAACTTCCAGTCTTCAAATTCTTATCTTAGAAACAAACAAAAACAATATTGACTTTTCCATTTGCCCAGGAGCATTCAGAGGAATCCACAAACCATCCATGATGCCAAGGGTTAAACTCCATTCTGCTCCTGTACTTGGTGTCAAGGTCTGGTACCTCCTGCCCAGTGCCACTCTCAGTGTCCCCTTAAGGACAGACACCACTGCTATTCCCTTTTCATGCAGATGCCTAAACTAGTTCACTTCCCCTGTGGGGAAGGGATGAGCACAAAAATCATTCGGAATGTGTGTTCCCACAGAGCTCAGAAATCTGATGATCTCAGAGGATATTGTAAAGAAAGACCCTTGACACTTCCCTAAGGAAGAATGTCTTCTGTAAAAGGCTACTGCCAGGACAAAAAGCATGTGCTGGGAAAAATCTATGGCCTGCTGCTGCGAGTATTTCCAATCCTGATGTCCCACTTCCTCTTTATAAGCACATTCCTTCCCTCCTTATTTCTCTTCTAAAAAGACACTCTGGCATTGGGTCTCAGTTAAGAAGAAAAGTGCAATGTTCTATTAAAGGACATAAGATAAAAAGGGCTTAAAATGGATTTCAATAAACATAAAAACCTTGAATGCAATAGGAGTTCTACTCTGTTCTATCGTTTTTAAATGTTTGGAAGAAAGAACTTATTTTTAAATGTTGGCAGCCTAACTTTTTAAAAATAAAGTTTCATTCACTTACAGCTTATTCACACAGGCCATAACATACAGCTCTTCAGCAATACAGTTCTAAGAGTTGTAATGTCCTAACCTGGCCTTTCAAACCTATCTCACAGTGGTTTTTGGAAGAATCATCTACAATAATAGATGTGAAAATAATTTGACATCTGCAAAGGGCTAACCAACTAGATAATCAAACTGTTGTTATTCATATTATTAAAAGGTATCATACCTTACAGTGTATACCTAAAGAGTATGGACTTAGCATGAGTTCAAATCGCACTTCCACCATTTACTAGTTCCTTACACAAGCACAGACAGTCCCCAATTTAAAATTGTTCAACTTAGGACTTTTTGACTCTACACTGGTGCAAAAATGACAGGAATTCAGTGGAAATCGTACTTGTAATTTTGAATTTTGATGTTTTCTGGGGCTAGCCATATGCAGTACGATACTCTACGGCGATGCTGAGCAGTGGCAGTGAGCCGCAGCTCCCAGTCAGCCACACGATCACAAGGATAAACCACTAATATTCTACAGTGGACTGTGTTGCCAGATGACTTTGCCCAGCTGTGGGCTAATGCAAGTGTTTAGGGCACATTTAAGGTTTGGTAGATTAGGTGTATCAAATGTGCTTTCAACTTACAATATTTTCAACTTATGATGGGGTTTATCAGGATATAACCGCATTGTAAATCTGGGAGCATCTGTATGGTGTAAGGGGTAAGTTACTTAACTCCTCCAGGCCTCAGTTTCCACTGGAAAATGGAGGTAACACCCACTTTATCAAGTTGTTGTGACGATGAATATAGCAATACATGTAAAACTCTTGGCATGTAATGAACACATACTAAATGATAGCTATAATTATTGTTAGGCCAGTTAATTAAAATCCAAATATTCAGCTACTGAAAACAGTAGAAGGGAGGCAGAGAAGACAATCTTACCCAAAGGAGGACAAATGCTAAAAACATGGGATGCTACATGCTGAAGATCCCTTCTTAGCCAAACACCACCCACCCACCTCACCCCCACTTCTTCCCCACTGATGTCAGACCTTCCTCCTTGCTTTGCATAACTGTGCGGCAATCAGGGAAAGTTAGTCTTTAACTCCAGGCTTGACAAAGTGATGATTCATCCTGTGAAGGGGGTGCAGCCTGTTGCCAGCCTTATCACACAATCGGGCATCCACGGCCGGAGACCAGCCACTTAGGATTCCTCTGTCCACATCTCCAGTAGCAGCAATGTTCATATGCTTTACATTTTGTCAATGTATAGAACAATGAGAACTTGAGAGGAATTCAATTGTGTTGTATTTTATAAAACAATTCACAGCATAAATAAAAAGTCCAAAATGGTAAGACAACAACAACAAAAAGTCTCCCTCCGTTAGCTGCCCTGGCACAGCGTTTTGCCAGGCAGTGTGTTAGTTCTAATGACAAACAGCTTGACGGTTGGACACCATCCCATTTCAACTTCACATCATAATGGCTCCTGAGGACAAGTCCCAGTGCTTTTCAGCCTGGCCTGAAAATCTGACCACATCCCCAACGACAAAGGCAAACCCTCAGCAGTAGCTTATACAGCCAGCCCTTTTCCATTACCACGTAGTGGGCAGGAGACAGTTTTTCACCCACAGCAAGCTCCTAATTCGCCTTCTAAGGTTAAAAGGCTTTCAAACTCGGTTCATCTCAAAATAAATGGCCAAAGGGGTAGTTTAATGGTGGACCCTCAGCTGGTCAAACAGGCAGCTCTGGGCCACTTCCCCACCCTGTCTGCAGCCAGACTACTACAACAGAATGTCTCCTAAATTATCGCCACAGTGATTCTAATCTTCAGTCCGACTTTGGGAATCCTTCCACCAGTGTCCCATAGGCACAAACCATGAATGCCTGGAAATGTCACCCTCCTCCCAAAAGGGTTTTGCTTGGAATACCCCATTCAGAAAACGCACATCATTCAATCCCCCATAGCTCTCTCCTGAGGTCAGCCAATCCTTCTGGGATTCTCGATTCCAATCTAGGAAAGGGTTGCTTAACAAATGTCTGACATACTACATTTAATTCCACCATCTCTTAAAAAAAAAAAAACCAAAAAAAAAAACCCAAAACGCTTATTCACCATAACGGAGTGTTCTCTTTCTTATTCCAGATGATCCTCACACAGAGAGTGAAAGCACAGAACACTTGAATGCCAGGCCTCCTCAGTTCAAAACCCAACGCTGGTGTGTGTGGTGCGTTTTCTGGGACAGACTGTAAAAGGGTTTTTCAATTGTGTTTCGTAATCTGATTCATTTATTTATAGCAATGTCTAATTTTCTGGTGGTTTCTCGCCTCAAACAGTCCTGAAAAAACTGTAATATACTAGAAATAAATTTTTTTTCAAATAAATTTTTGAAAAAAAATTATTTGAAAAATAAAAAATATATATTTTTTTTTTCAAAATTGATTCTATTAAATTTGTCTCCTACCCATTCCAGCCAATATCCACTAGCAACACACACAGACCCAGAGGCACACACATACACACAAATACCATAGTTCATAGCAAACTTTTTTCAAATTAAAAAAAAGGCTTCTTCAGATTTGCTTTGAGCAAACTAACATTGGGAGTGCCTAGAAACTCAAGAAGCACACAACTTGTTGCAGCAATAAACGCCGGGCCGCAGCCTGAACAAAGCACTACAAATAAGCTCCAGAAACCCACAGGGCCCTTGAACAAAATGTGTGTTTGTAATTACCTATTCAGCGCGCTCTCATCACCCTCTCCCAATCTTCTCCCCAACCCTCTTCCCGGCCCCAGCACACTTCGGGGCTCCGGTCACTAATCTGGTTTCCATTCCAGCCCCGCCCCCTTCCCCTTCCCTCTCTGGGACCGTGAATCAATCCCATCCCGAGCAGGAAACGAGACCCAGAGCAGCCCCCTCCGCTGCGGCGGAACAAAGGAGGCGAGCGCAGCTGCACGCGCAGGGAGGCCCACGGCGTCCCGGGCCCCTCCTCCCCTGCCGCCGCCTGGGCACACCGCACCTGAACCCCACTCCCCAGGACGCCCCATTGTTCTCCCTCCGCTTTCCTGCCCGGAGGAAGCCACACGGTGTCTTTCCAGGGGCCAGGAAACAGCTGTGGGCCAGAGGGATGGAGGGGCTGTGGGTGAACACGAGGGGCCGCGACTCGACTCTGCCCACAGGTACGAGAGGCATGGGGCAAAGTAAGTGCAACTTAGTTTACAAGCCCTTCTTCCCTCCTGCCGCCCCCTAAGCCACTGCGGAGTCACGACCACCCTCCGCGACCTCCAGCGTGCGCGGTTCCCGCAGCAGCGCCGCCTCCCCCGAGACAGCCGCAGAGCCCACTGACCCGCGCCCGCGAGGTGAGACGGGGCCAGGGACCGTGGGCACAAAGGCGCGGGGCGAGCGCCTCGGGGGCCGCGGCCGGACGCAGCGGGAAGGGCAGGGGCGAGAGAAAAAGCGCTCGCGCTACCTCGCCGGGCGCCACTCCGCCTCCACGTCGTCCTCGCTCTCCTGCGGCGCTCCGGGACGCGGGCCCAGCCCTGGGCTGCGAGGCTTCTGCCGCTGCTGCTCGACTAAGGCTGTCCCGCGGCTGCCGGCCGACTGCGCGCCCCACGCTCCGGCACTGCCTCCACGCGCAGCGGCTGGGACTCCCGTGCGCACCCGGCTGCAGAGTGCTTGGCGGCGGCGGGAGGCGCCCGGCCACTCCCCTCTCGCCCGCTGACGGAGGGGCCGGCCGAGGGGCGGGGGCGGCGACCTCGCTGCCTGGGATTCGCCCCTCGGCGCGCGGGCCGGACCGGGAGCCACCACCTCCTCCCAGCCGACTCACCTCCGGCCGCCCGGTGCCGGCTTCACAGCGCCCCCCGGTGAGCGCTGCGGCGGCCTCCGCGCCTTGCAGGTCTGCGGCCCGACCTTCCGCACCCGGGACGATCCTGGATGGGACGAGGCTTGAGGGAAGGAGGGGCTACCGTCGCGGCCCCCACGGAACGTGGTCCTTTTTTGCTTCCAGGCTCACTGACGTAAAATGAGAAATACAACGTTTGACAACTCGAAGCCAGCCTGGGGGCACATTCCGGCAAAGAGTGGGAGTAAGTCTCGATTTTTCCTCCTTCCCAAGATGAAAATGTTTGGATGCCAAGAATATCAGAAAATGTTAATTTCACAGAAAAAGAAAAAAATTATACTGAGTGATGTGTGTCTTCGTTTACAGGGCTTTTAGTATATATTACATTAATCTCACATTGTGGGAAATAGACACTGGCCAATTCTTTGTTATAAATAAGTGAAATGTAATTTAAAAGAAATTTCAAATACCCATACGTACTTGAATAGTGTATTCACTGGTGCTGAGTAATGATCAATGATGGAGTATATTCTACAGGCATGTAGGGGCATCTATAGGTGAATCAGGACACCCCCCAACCACCCACCCACCTTCTCACTCAGCCCGATTGCCTCATTAGGGAATATAGAACAATCCTCTTGACCCAGGTCCCGGTTTCTTCATCCCGCAAAGGGAAGGGTGCGCATTCAAACTTACTCACTGGGTGAGGTGAGGATTACTTGGCTGAGGCATTAAAAGCACTGTAGACACAGTAATTATTACTCATGGTTCTAACTACTTTATCCTGTAATGAAATAAATTGCCATAAATGGGCCAGGTTTAAATGGACTGACCTATATCTGGAAACTGTCACTAAAATGAGGTGAACCAAAGAATTCAGACCATATATAGTAACTGTTCCCACAGGCATAAGAACCACAGACGCTGGGATTCATCAGATGCCACTAGTAGAGTCTGGAAAGGTGGAACCGTCACAGACTGTATCTGCTGGGAACTGTCTCATCATTCCAACCTTGATGTCACCATCAGCTTCACTTCAGAGGTACAGGTAGTGTGATAATGGCCAAAGCTAACACATAAATTGGGTACCAAGGACCGTTCTTTGTTTAATCCTCACAAAAACCTGCGAGGTAAGCTTCTCTCATTATCCTTGTTTTATAGACCAGCAAAGCCAAGGACAGAGAGGTCTTCAGCAAATATATGGCTATGGTGGTTTGAAGACTACCATTAGAGAGTGGACATTAATTGCCCTCCTTTTGAATATGGGCTGGACTTAGTGACTTGATTGTAACAAATAGAAGACAGCAGATGTGATGCTATGTGACATCTGAACATAGGTTATAAAAGGAGACAAAGTTTTCGTCTGGCTCTTCCTTGGGACACTCCCCTTGGAACCCAGCTGCCATATTGTGAGGAAGCTCAAGCCACAGGGAAGGCCATGTGTAGGTGGTTTGGGCTGATAGTGACAGCTGAGGACCCAGTCTACTCCCAGTACAGCTTGCCAGGCATGTGAGTTGGTGAGCTTTTGAAAGGACTCCTGCCAGTCACTGCCTGACCACGCTGCCCCAGAAACATGAGTGATAACAATCATTATAAAAGATTGTCATCAGGATGGTTGTTAGAAAGCAATAGACACCTAGAACAGCGACAGAGCTGGAATTTGAACCCAGACAGTCTGACTCTACAGTCTTAACCACAAACTATCAAGCACACTACCTCAGACCTTGATAGACTATCATAATATTAACCCTGGAGATCCCAGCCTTTACAGCAGACAACATATGAACCTGCTGCCTGGTGACATGTGTTAGACTCGTTTCTCCATTTTGCTTGTCTGATTTTAGGTTCCAAAGTGACTGCTTACGGCCATTTGGCAATTCACAGAACCTCTCACCTCTACTGTCTAGTTCAGCGTTTCAAAAATAGCAGAAATGCAGACGACAGGTTCATGAATATAAGATGTAAACAAATTGAAGAGTGGGGGATTTCTATAAACTTTTGATCTTGGAAGGTGGCCAGGTTTTAGAAAAAGTAGGTTTGAGACAACTATGTGCTCAGTAGGTCTATTGAAAGAGACAGCTGCTAGAAGGAAAGTTTTGAAACTCCTGACTCAAGAAAGGGATAGGACACAGTTATGTCAGAACAGTTCTGCCTCTAGAAGGACCTAGCATAGTGGGAACAATTGAGACTTTCTCCCTGTTTTTAGCAAGTTCAAAAAATAAAATAATAGAAACTGTAGAACTTATCCTAATGAACACTAAGAAACTGAACCAAGTTATTAGCCAAAAATATTTATAGAGAAAAATCATGCTTCTCTTTTAAAAATACTGTTTACCCAGTTTTCCTAAATCTCAAAACCAAACTTCTGAAGACATACCATGAGGTTTTAAAATACTTCTACCTTCCTGGCCATTCTTTTCAAAAACCAATCAATTAACAACTTTTGAAATTATAAAAGCAGATTAAAGTTGTTCTCACAATTGTCTAAAATAGATAATAGGCCAGGCGCAGTGGCTCGTGCCTGTAATCCCAGCACTTTGGGAGGCCAAGGCAGGCGGATCACAAGGTCAGGAGTTTGAGACCAGCCTGGCCAATATGGTAAGACCTCATCTGTATTAAAAATACAAAAATTAGCCAGGCATGGTGGTGTACTCCTGTAGTCCCAGCTACTCGGGAGTCTGAGGCAGAAGAATCACTTGAACCTGGGAGGTGGAGGTTGCAGTGAGCTGAGATCATGCCGCTTCACTCCAGACTGGGCCACAGAGCGAGACTCCATCTCAAAAAAAAAAAAGCTAACAAATCCATCAACTACAAAGACCTTTTTTACTTTCTCAATGTATTTGGAGTAAACAGAAAGAAATAAAAAGAAGTAGAAAACTATTATTGATATTTAGGGTGAAAAACATATCATCAAATTACAAGAGTACAGTAGAAGAATACAAGAAGTGTGCTTTGCCTCAATGAAAACATGCAACAATTTAAATTAAGTGAAATCTTGCCATCCTTGTTGAAAATATAGAAGGAAAAGCATATTTATGTGTGTCCCAGGAAGAGAATTACCACTAAGCATGTAAGACTTATTTTTTCTTAGTTGGTTTTACTTGAGCCCTTTAAAGAAAGTTAAAAGGAGTTCAACATTAAGAAGAAGACTGACGAAAGAACCATATGACCTGCCTCTGCCTCATTTTGGTGTAGCAAACATAAAAGTGGACTGGAAGTCATACTTTTAGATTTTCTCACTGGCCCTGTCTTCAACTAAGTTCACAGTTTTGGCCAGAGGCCCATACTGTCTGTCCTTAGGTATTTTACATCATGTTGAATGTGTTAAAGACTCTCTATCTTTAAAATTCTCAGTCTTGCTGGGCATGATGGTTCATGACTGTACTCCCAACACTCTGGGAGGCCGAGGTGGGCGGATCACCTAAGGTCAGGAGTTCGAGACCAGTCTGGCCAACATGGTGAAACCCCATCTCTACTGAAAATACAAAAATTAGCTGCGTGTGGTGGTGTGCGCCTGTAATCCCAGCTACTCGGGAGGCTGAGGCAGGAGATTCGCTGGAACCTGGGAGGCAGAGGCTGCAGTGAGCCAAGATCATGCCACTACACTCCAGCTTGGGCAATAGAGCAAGACTCCATCTCAAAAAATAAAATATTCTCAGTCTATGTTTTTGCCATATTTTCTCTGCACATCTACCTACCCAAACACTTAGTATTCACCTACTTTACTTACCTTTTTTTGAAAAAAAAAGACAGAATCTCGCTCTGTCACCCACGCTGGAGTGCAGTGGCATAATCATAGCTCGCTGTCACCTTGAACTCCTGAACTCACATAATCCTCCCACAATCTTAGTTCCTCAGCCTCCCAAACAGCTAGGGCTACATGTGCATGCTGTCACCCCTGACTAATTTCTTTGTATTTTTTATAAAGATGGGAGTCTCACTATTGTTGCCCAGGCTGGCCTTGAACTCCTGGCCTCCCAAAGCACTACGATCACAGGTGTGAGCCACCATTCCCAGCCTTTACTTACCCTTTCAAACTAAACATGGTTTTTGCCTGTTCCTGACCATCATCTTGAATTAGATTCTGCTTTCTTTACTGTGGTAGCATCTGAATGCCACATCCTTTTAGTACCTATTAATTTGCCCCAGGTCATGAAATCTTTTTCTTTATCCTCTTATAGATGTTTGACTTCTCCAACTAGAGAGTAGGCCTCTAGATAAAACTAGTCAATCAGTTTGTAAACACCAGGACTGAGATAATAAGAGCAGTCTTAGCTGACTGTCCTAGAAAATATTCTAAATGCTCTGCGTGTGTGTTAACTCACTGAAGCTGCATAGCAGCCCAACAAGGTAGGTTATATTATAATCCCATTTTAGAGATGATGAAACTGAGGCAGGCAACTTACACCGAGTGTGCCTGCTTCTCCTACCTCCCTTCCACCTCCTCCAGCTCTTCCACTTCTGCCACCCCTGAGACAGCAAGACCCACTCCTCCTTTTCCTCCTCCTCTTCAGCCTACTCAATGTGAGAAAGATGAGGATTGAGACTTTCATGATGATCCATTTCCACTTAATGAATAGCAAATATAATTTCTCTTCTGATTTTCTTAATAACATTTCTTTTTTCTCTAGCTTACTTTTTTGTAAGAATACAATATATGATACAATATAAAATATGTGTTAATAAACTTTATGTTATCAATAAGGCTACTATGTCAACAGTAGGCTATTAGTCGTTAAGTTTCGGGGAGTCAAAAGTTATATGTGAATTTTTGACTGCACGGTGGGTCAGCGTTCCTAACCCTCAAGTTGTTCAAGGGTCAAGTATACTGTATTATTTCTTTAGTATATGTCTCTTCATTTAGGATAGTGCTCCAAATGCAGTAAGCAGTGAGTTAGCTATTTCTTAAATAGCTTCATACAAAAGAAAATAGTTTTTAATACATTTAAAGAGTGCTTTAAAAATATGTGCTTCATGTTTTAAGTATTATTTGAAATTCAGATTATTACCAAAAATGTTTCTATAGCATTGTCAGCCTCCAAGACTCAGCAGTAAAAACACAACTCTTATTATAAGTATTTAACAAACTATAGATAAATGACATCAAGAATATTTGAAGGTAAAAATCTGATGGAACTTATCCCAGGCAGGGAGAAAATTTGCTAAAGCTATTTGAGTATAAAAAGAGGATTTAAAAAGCTCACAAATGGGGTCTCTTGTAGGTACTGTACTAGAGTATTTGAAAATCAGAAACAATTCTTTATATATTAAAAAATGTAATTTGAACGCTAAAATCAGGCAGTGAAAAAGCCTGATTTTTTTCTCCACAAAATGCATTTCGCTACAGCTCAGAGTACTCTGAGCCTCAAATAAATTATAGACCCATTGCCAGGAAATTTAAATTGCCTAAATTTTTTCCCCTGACATTTTATAATTTAGCATTATGTCATTTCAACTAGTAAAATAATTGTCTCTTTTATTTTTTCTCATGCTACAGTGTGTTAGTGCTATTATGGTAAAACCTAGCTGTGAAACAATAAATCAATCTGAAAAATGGCTAGACTTTCCCCCAATCTTTTTAAAAAATCATTTTCATTTTTCTAATAGATAACTGGGGAGCTGTCATCTCATTGCTGGGGAGACCCAAGAGTACTGCAAGGAAAAGCAAATATTATGGCAAAGGAAAAAAAAATACTGGCTGCCTATACCAAATGAAAAGTAATTTAGCAAACATACGATGTGATATTCTGTTTCTGCTTTATTCCCTAAAACTAAACCCATATATTTGATCTGGCACATACGTTCATCACAGGTGTTAGCATATGAAAATGCTGATAGAGAATGATAATTGTATGTAACTCAAAAATATCCTAATGTGTTAACAACACAAATGGCATAACTTTAGGTTTAGGGAACACTGACAGAATAAACTAAAATTTCAATTAAAAATATAAACAAAAGGTTAGTTGCTCATTATTTCAGCTGCATGTTCTCAATCTTGACAAGATGAGAAACTCCTTGAGGGTGGAGTTTGGTTCACTGTTGTGTCTTCAGAGCCTAGGAACGTAGAAAGTACTCAATAGTGTTAAATTGATGAACTGATTTCATGAGTTATTATTATTTTAGGTAAATCAAGTTAGCCTATAATCTCAGCCAAGAATTTCAGATGGATCTCATTAAAGACTTTTCAGAGCACAAAGTAGGACAAAAGCAGTTCTTGCTGATGGATTCACATGAATAATCTTAAACTTTGAATAAGGCTGGAAAAAGTTTATAGAGAGAAGCACCAAAGCACAGCCCACCTCATTCATAGGAAGACTCAGACCGTGGAAGTCAGAGTGTTGACAAGCAACTCAACTCCCCAAGACAAGCATGGCCTTTACTAAAAAGATGCTTGCATAATTTTTCCAGTTAGACACATGCTACACAGTGGGTATTTTTCCTGAAATCCATCCATGCCAATATGAATAAAAGCAGGGAGCAGAAGCTTGTCTTATACTCTCAGGGACCCTCTTGCCAGGCCCCAACCTCACCTGCCTCAACCTTCCTCTCAGTGACTGGGAGCTCTACGAAGTTCTCATAAATCTTGAGTCTGGACCTGAGATAATCTTAATACAGCTCATGGGCCCCAAACATTTTCCCATCAGGAGCATTGAGTCTATAAATTGCTTCAAAAAGTCCTTCATTCCTAGTCTCCTCAAAACTCTTATCTACTCTCTGAGGGGTTCCTTCAAAGACCTGCATGTTTCTACAAGTCCACAGTTTCATTAAATTGAAATCATGTGTTATAATTTTATAGTTTTCTGTATAAATCTTTATCAGCCAAAAGCAACTATTACCCTGAAGGTTTAGCCTGGGCAGGGGAAAAAGAATCTCTTTATTTTTGGCACATAAGCTCCTTGGTACCCATATACTTTTGGTCCCACTGGGTAACTTTGATGGGTGTTGTAATTGCTTTATATTATCAGACATGTAATTGTCTCAACCCTGAGGACTTCTTCCATTCTAGTGACTTGTGATCAGGTACCACTATCTCAGGGCCAAAGAGTCAAGTAGATGTAATTTGTCCTACATCAAGAAGTATTTACGGAGTATCTACTTAGTCTTGTGCTAGCCCTGTCACTACAGCAGGATGGTAAACATGACAGTCAGGGTCTGTGGCCTCCTAGAAGGTAGGGTCTAGCTTCAGGTCTTTGTCACCTTGGATATACTCCCTTTTCCTTTGTAATGTCCCCCCAGTCCCAAGGCAATGAGGGCCCTGATGCTGCTTCCGGGCTCCCCCGGAAAGCCCTCTTGACCCTTCATGTGTTGTTCCAAGTGTTTTTAGATCAATAATGTGCAACCTGGGGCTCAAGGGCTACAGCACAATCCAGGATTTCAATTCTGAGTAAGAATTAGAAAAAGGCTTTTATGTTCTTCTTTTACAAACATTTAAATATCAACTTTCAAATATTCAAAAATTTACTGACCAAAACTCACTCACCAATATTTTTCTAGCCAGTCAAGTAAAATATTAAAGAAACTACTTGAATTGCCTTTTAAACTGTGGCCCACTATGAACTTTTGGATTTCAAGCTATATTTATTTGTTTTCATACAAATAACTTTCAAGTTTTTTGAGAATAAATGTGCATTATTTTTATAATCAGGAAAAAATAATAAAGCTATTTTCATCTTGGACAAAATATGTGGCCTGCAAATTTTTGTTGTTTTTCTGAATTGGTTCAACTGAAAACATAAATAAATAACTGTTGAGTGGTTGTTCTAACACCCTTCCATCAGAACATTTCAGTACTTTGTGATCTTTCCCATTAGGTCAGCTTAGAGACTGGCAAATCTAATAACCAGCTCATGCTGAGTGGCAGTTTAGACGAATCTCCCATGTAGAACATTGCAGGGTTCTTGGATTTCTTTAATGCACTCTTTTCCAGAAGAGATTCTTCTTTCCATACTATGAAGTCATGTGTCCAAGGTAGTAGGCAGAGTGGGCAGTATGGGTAGGAGTGTCGGCACAGGCTCCCCACTGCAGGTGTGGTGGTTGGCAATGAGGGCCATTTCAAAGGAGAATTTCAAAGAAGAAACACAAGCTGCCAAGGACAATGCATCCAAGATCCCTGGGCCAATTTGATGGGCTTGGCTTAATGCAAAAGAGAGAATAAAGTCAAGATTTTAGGTAGGGCTGATAGAGATGAGGGAGGGGTGGTACGTGTATCTGTTAGAGCCTTCAAAAAGGCTGGCCCACTACATATATGTGAGGACTTATATATGGTATCATGGACTGCATGTTTATGTCCTCCCAAAATTTATATGTTGAAACACTAACCCCCAGTGGGATGGTATTAGAAGGTAGGACTTTTCGGAGATGATTAGTTTGAGCCCCCATTACAGGAGTAGTTTCCTTATAAGAAGAGAAAGACCAACATTCACTCTCTCAGCCATGTAGGGATACAGCAAGAAGGTAGCTGCCTACCAGCCAGGAAGCAACCCCTCACTGGACACCAGATCTGTCAATGATTTGATCTTGGACTTCCCAGTCTCCGAAACCATGAGAAATAAACATTTTTAAAGTCACCCCACCTATTGTGTTTTCATTATAGCAGCCCAAACTAATATATATGAAATCTTCAAATTCCAAACTAGCTGTTTCCTAAGCTAGTTGCTATTGCAAACAACATAGTTCTACCTGATTTCCATTCAGTAGTTTATCCATAATTTCTTGCTTTTGAAATAAATTCTGGAACTTAAAGATTATACCCCTCCAACCCCTATCCCTGAGATGTTTAGGTGAACTCTGTCTTCATTAGTAACCTCAATGTGTGGTGGGCATATCAAAGTCTTAAGTAGTGAATGATGTTTTATAGTATACTATACTATAAATATATTTTTGAAAAAAGATTGCTTTTCTAATATAAATAAGTAAAGTTTTAAGAAATCAGTTGGCTAGGTGGAAGTATCCAGAAATTTGAGCTGTGATCTTCTGGGAGAAGGAGGCTCTATCTGATCATAATTTAGAAGTAACAAAGTGAAATTTTTATGTTTATTGAAAAAGAAGCCTGGATCTTAACATCTCTTTACCCACCAGTCAACTTTTTAAAAGTTTAGTATATGGTTTCTGTCTACTTTCTCACTTCGCTTTCATGCTCCAGTCCTTTGCTCTTATGACTACGTCAAAACTAATCTTGCCAAGGTCTGCAGTGATCTGTCAGTTGCCACATCTTTTTCTTTCTTTCTTTTTTTTTTTTTTTTTTCCTTGAGATGAGGTCTCACTCTGTCACCCAGGCTGGAGTGTAATGGTGCAATCCCGAAATCAAGCTATCCCCCTGCCTCAGCTTCCCGAGTGGCTGGGACCATACTTGGCTAATTTTTTAAAAAAAAATTTGTAGAGAGGAGGTTTCACTATGTTGTCCAGGCTGGTCTCAAACTCTTAGGCTCAAGTGATCCTCCCATCTCAGCCTCCCAAATTGCTGGGAGCCATTGCACCCCAGGAGTTCCCAAGGCAGTTTTGGTTCCACATAGCATTTGACTCCTCTGACACGTGGCACCCTACTGCCTTCTTTTTTTTTTTTTTTTTTGAGATGGAGTCTTGCTCTGTTGCTTAGGCTGGAGTGCAGTGGCACGGTTTCAGCTCACTGCAACCTCTGCCTCCCAGGTTCAAGCAATTCTCCTGCCTCAGCCTCCTGAGTAGCAGGGATTACAGGCACACGGCACCACGCCCGGCTAATTTTTGTATTTTTAGTAGCAATGGGGTTTCATCATGTTGGTCAGGCTGGTCTTGAACTCCTGACCTCGTCATCTGCCCACCTCTGCTTCCCAAAATGCTGGGATTACAGGCATGAGCTACCACGCCTGGCCCCTACTGCCTTCTTGAGCCTCTCTGCTTCGTTGGCTTCTGTTTGTCCCCCATTTCTTATTTTCCTCTTACCACTCTTGCTATGAACTATCTAACATTTCTTTGTCTCTGCCTGTCCCCCTTAAATGTTAGCACTCCTTCATGTTCTGTTCTCAACTCTCCCTTTTCTCTATCTCACCCACAACCAAGGCTCGACTTCCAAGGACTCCTAAGTTGGTATCTCTTAAGTTCATATTCCATGTATTCAAGTGTCTACTGAACATCTACTTCAAACTCAACATGTTCAGAACAGAAACTCACAGATGCCTCAGACACACATGAGAAGATAAATCATCTCCACCCAATTCCAACCATACTTCTTGTCCTTTATTCCTAATCCTGGTGAATGGCACCACCATCATTCCACTCATTCAAGCGGGAAGCAAACATTCTTCTACCAAACACCCCGCTTCTGTAATCTAAATCCCATCTCTCTTGGAGTTCCAGAGTTATTCTACCTCCCACCTGCCTCACAGATCCATGTTCTTTTCTCTATCGTCATTGCCCTTGTCCTCCTATCCTGAAGGCTGTGACATCAGGATCTTCCATTGCTGGCCTGGTGCACCTGTGATCTGTGCTCCCTTTCCAGCTCATCTCTCCTACCACTCCCCCATCAGGGCTTTTACATCAGTTCATTCCAGGACTCTATGCCTGTGCCTTTGCATATTCTGTCTCTGCTGCCTGGGATGCCTCTCCCGCCATTTTCCCCTGGCCAACTCTCTCTTTCTCTCTCTCTCTCTCTCTCTTTTGACAGAGTCTTCTTGCTCTGTCACCCAGGATGGAGTGCAGTGGTGCAAGGATGGAGTGTGGTGGTGTGATCTCAGCTCGCTGCAACCTCCACCTCCCAAGTAGCTGGCATTACAGGTGTGCACCACCATGCCCAGCTATTTTTTTGTGCGTGTGTTTTTAGTAGAGATAGAAAACGTTGCCTCCTCTGAAAAGGTCTCCTGATCCCCCCCCCAAAAAAAAGAGCACTTATTCAGTGTGCTGATAAAATTCTGTTGCCTCTATCATGGAGTATGTCATACTATGATCAAACTACCTATTCAATTATCAGTCTCTTTCACCACACTGAGACAAACTTGAGGGCAGAATCATGTCTATTTATTTTCCTATTGCTGTGTTTAACATAAGTCCCGGAATATAGCAAGAACTCAATAATGCTTGTTGTATGCATGGATGTGTGCATGTGTGCACGAATGAATGAATACCAAGCGTTCCCAGTATCTGCTTTCATAGCTCCTTCCCAGCTGTTATCACTCACTTTGAAAGATTACCGCATCTT
This sequence comes from Cacajao melanocephalus, assembly GCA_963573385.1. Taxonomy (NCBI): domain Eukaryota; kingdom Metazoa; phylum Chordata; class Mammalia; order Primates; family Pitheciidae; genus Cacajao; species Cacajao melanocephalus. The sequence continues at coordinate 90,238 of CAUYLG010009874.1, forward strand.
CTTATAGCAAACCCCAATAATTTTTGTGTAATGGTTCTAAAAAGCTAAAATATAACAAATAGCTACAATGTTTAAAAATAAAGTGGATTTTTCATTTCTAGACGATGATTGAATTGACATCTCCTGCACTTCTGGTATACCCTTTCATACCTTGATGCTAAAGAATTCCCACTTGTGCAGAAACAGATGCACTAGGCTGACCCCACTCAACTTCTCACTACTGTTTCGTAATAGCTTCTATCTCTACTTCAGAGCCAATACATATGTTTTTCCTAATCTTCCTGTACAAGTCAATCTATAAGTATTCTAAATTTCTAGATGTTTAAGCTCAAAGAGAAGATTTATCGGGTTACTTTAAATACTTATTTCTTGCTTACATGGGATTGAACGATCACAATGGCTCAGGATCAATTGCATTTCATCTTTTCAGTACTTATTTCACAGCTGAGCACTTCTCAGAGTTATGAACATGAGTCCAGTTTTTGACAAACCACAGCAAAGGCCAAAAGAATGAGCAAAATTATCCACCCTGGAACCCACATGGGACAGCAGGAAGTAAATAGACAGCATCTGCTGTGACTTATTACAGCGTACATGTTACACTAGGCCCCAAATCAATCCCAAAATGGAAGTCTTGGGTTATGGGTCTTTTACCACAGGAAAGCAACATACACATATATTCAGCAATAACACTTCATAAATCTCTGCCCCAGTCACAGAACTTTATCTCATGTGGTGCCAATAAAAAGGAATATCTCAAAACAGCAGGAGGAAATTACAGTTTCACATGCAGAATCCTTTAATATCACTATAGAGACATGTTTTTACACAAGTAAAACATGGAACTATCTTCCTTAAGGTGACTCCAAAGTATCTGACACAATAATAGGGTCTGACAGATTTCATGTTTTCAAATTTAATTCATCACTTAAAAGGAGGTAAATTGGAAGAAATTAAGTTATTTATAAAACTATAGTTACATACATAGGCACCACCCAGGGCATCCTGAACGTGGATAAAAGAATACTATATGGCCAAGGACCATACATGGCAGGGGTAGGGTTTTGAATCTGGGATTGACAAGCCTGCTGAGCTTTATGCCAAAGTGTGTGTGGTTGTGTGTGTATGTGCCACATGCATGCACATAGATGTACACAGGCTCACTCACAATCATGGTGTGTGTTCATTTTTCTCTGTGGAAAGGATTTTGACCATCCCTTAGATTCTTCCAAAAGGCCTTTGACTCACAAAGTGCTGCAGACCACTCCTCCATAGCAAATATTTCCCACATTTATAAGCCAGAAGATGTTGCTATCAGGTGAGATTCAAAATTACTGGACATGTGATGATGAAAAAAACACATTACCGGAGTACAGAGGCAGTGGTGTGAGGCAGACAGGACGTGCCCACTCAGATGGGAGTGAAAGGGAAAATGACTTGCAAATCTCACGGAACATCTTGCCGTAAAGACCACATCAGCAAGGCAAAGTCAGAAAATTCTCTGCTCCATGTTTGGGAGAGTAGAAACCAAAGGATGCCGCAGGTGCATGCAGGAAATGATGCTCCATCTGTTTCCTTAGTCTTTCCCACCTCACTTCACCCCAAACTTACCTTGGGCATTGAATTTTAATAGCTGTTTGTTTCTGTGGTTTATCATGGGTATAAGAACTCCAGGCTGGGCACAGTGGCTCAATCCTGTAATCCTAGCACTTTGGGAGGCCGAGGTGGGCGGATCACGAGGTCAGGAGTTTGAGACTAGCCTTGCTAACATGGTGAAACCCTGTCTCTACTAAAGATAAAAAAATTAGCCGGCCGTGGTTGCAGGTGCTTATAATCCCAGCTCCTCAGGAGGTTGAGATAGGAGAATCAGTTGAACCTGGGAGGCGGAGATTGCAGTGAGCCTAGATTGTGCCGTTGCACTCCAACCTGGGTGACAGAGCAAGACTCTGTCTCAAAAAAAGAAAGAAAGAAAGAAAGAAAGAAAGAAAGAAAGAAAGAAAAGAACTCCAAGGAGCGCAGAATAAGGTGATGCCTTGCAACATTTTGCTCTAGAGAACTGTTATCTGATGTTATCTGAGATGTTGTTGTAATCTTGAACCCCCTATTTTGGTCAGGGCCCAATTAAGAAAATAGAAACCACTGTAGGTGTCTGAAATGGGGAATTTAATACAGGAACTTGTTTTTTGGTGTTTTTGGTTTGTTTGGTTTGGTTTTGAAATAGGGTCTCACTCTGTTGCCCAGGCTGGAGTACAATGGCATAATCACAGCCCACTGCAGCCTCAACCTCCTTGGCCCAAGCAATCCTCCCCCCTCAGCCTCCCAAGTAGCTGTGACTATAGATGTGCATCACCACACCTGGATAATTTTTTAGTTTTTTGTAGAATCAGCTTCTCACTTTGTTGCGTAGGCTAGTCTTGAACTCTTGGGCTCGAGCAATCCTCCCACCTCGCCCCAATTGCTGGGATTACAGGTGTGAGTCAGCATGCCTGGCCGGGAACTTGTTATACCTGTGATGGAAGAACCAGAACCCAGGGATGTTACCAGAGCCTGGAAGTTAGGAGAAGTCAGAAGCACAGTGGGGGGCATTCCTGGCAGATGCTGAAGCAACGAAGGGAGGGGCTGTTCGCCAGCAGCTAAAATCATAGAGGAGAAGCAGCCATGGCCACAAACAGCATCAAAACAGACAGAGAGGAGGTGAAATTCTCTGGCTTCCTCCCTTTTCCCACTCTCCACTCTGCTGTTTATGCCTCCCTTTGGCTCAGTCTATGTGTAAGCCAGAGGGCAAGGGAGCTGGAAAATGCAGTCCCCTGTGATAGAGAGCAGAGCAGGGGAAAGGCCAAGCAAGCAGGGACATGACCAGCACATTCTCTTTTAGGAAGACGATGTTGGGATAGTTTGAAGAGGAAAGCCAAATGGCTATGGGATTCTTCATTGATAGGGAGTGGAAAATGGAAGTGAAATGAAGAAAGGCAGGGAGGAAAAGGGGGGTTGGCAAAGATTGGAAATCAAGAAGAAAATGAAGAGAGGAGTAGTGGAGGAACAGGGGCGAGGGGATCTCTCTCCAGGGCTGTTGGAACAGCTGCTCTGACTAGAGGCTCCATTCATACTCCCGAAACAGCAGTAGGCTAGAGTAGGCCAATAAAGGAATGAGAGAGCTAGAGCAACCTTCGAAACCAGTAGAGAACTAAAATCCATACTTTGATGTTACTGAGGTTTGTTTAGATTGAATTCATAATTGATGGAAATTAATGTGAATTTAATTTTTTCCTGTCAAAATGGAATTTAAATATCTTTGAAGAAACTTATGAAGGGATTTCAGAAATCCAAACTACTGCAGGCCCTTCTGTTCGGCACAAAGGGAAAAAGAACTGAGAACAAACAAAGCAGCAGAAAAAATGTGTGTGGGGGGATAGGGTGTGGGAGAAAAGAGCCCAAGGGATTTCTTTAGTAATGTTTGTTTATGGCTGTTTCAAATTAAGGAACTAATTTTGGATTGGGGAATAAATAAAGTTCTTTGAGAAAAAGAAGACTATTGCTAAGAACACAACGCCGCCTAGAGTTAAGAAGAAAAAAACGTGTAATCACACTTACATTTGGCTTGTTTATTTTTTTGATGTTAATGTGTTTGTGAAAAGAACCCAACTCTTGCTAGTTTTCTTAACCTTTCCTGTTTGGCTGCTCATCCAGATAAATAATCAGCACCTCTGCCTACTTTCCTTACTCAAGTCTTTGATGAGACCATTTTTTCAGAAGCGGCAGGTGTGGCACCTCTGGAACCTGCATTAACTCTCCCAGCAGGTCAGTAGTAATTCAAAGCCCAGTACTATACTTCCTGGATTCCATGGTCTCTACTTCATGGGCTGGCACATGGGATTTTGTCAGATGAGCAAAGATGTCTTGGCTCAGCAATATGCTTTTGTTAAGAGCTTACTAGAAGAAAGTCCTTATGAAAACAGTCAGCTTTTAAAAGGTCAGTTATCTGGTTTGAAATAGAACCTTCAAAGTGAGATTGCTACAGTGCCTGCCCTGGCACACCTGAGCTGTGGCTGAGGAGTTTGCGCAAAGGCCAGAGGATTGCTATTGGCTTTTACTGCGCCATGCTCGACTGCATAAGAAAGGAAGCAGAGGCCTGTCTAAAGCTATAAAGTGCTTCATAAAATTGTTTTGCCAGTATAAAGACCTTATCCAGGAATGGTTTTTGGTTTTGTCGTTTGAGCCACCGAAGGAGAATATTGCTATGAGAAATTTCCTGTTTAATATTCAGTCTCATTAACCAAGTTATTAATAGAAAGTAGTTCATGGCAACCATTTCTAACGTGCTGATAAATGCCTAGTATTACAACAGCTGATGAAATATTGATCTTCTTATGTGGATTTTCATAAAATAGTTGCCTTGGTCCTACCTTTTAGAATGCTGAAAACATGCCATTTCTGAAATACATCTTCTTAGCCGTTCTTGCAGCTCACAGGCCACATTTTGCAAACTCATGAATGCATGAATCCACGCTAAGTCAAAGAGATGTTGGTACTACAGAGAGCATGAGATGCTATTCCCACTTTAAGGAGTTTATGATAAGTCAGCTAAATCACCAATCCAATTTATCAGTTCAGTCATTTTTTTCTTCTCTACCACTAAAGCTCCTTAAAGGTAATCATTGTCATATCAACAAGTTATCAAATGCCTGCAGTAATAAGCCAGGCACAATACTGACTTCATTTAATGTTCGTAAGAATCCAAAGCAAAAGGTAAATTAATTATACCACTTTTTGAGAAATGGAAATTGGGTTTCAGGTAGATTCATTTTCCCAAGAGTTACATAATTTGTATGCAATGGGACTCAAATTTGTATGCTGGGACTCAAACTCATAATTTCAAAGCTCATGCTCTTAGCCACTGTAGCTAGAGCTGGCTTCATAGGGTGGGACCTGGACCATAGCACAGAGTCCAATGCCTACAAGGACCCACATTTGGATTAATGCTCTGTTATCACTGCCTGGAACTTAAAGAGGAGTTCTGTATTTTTATTTTGCTCTGGATCTCATAATTCTTGTACCCAGTCTTGACTACACCACATTTCCTGACATCCTAGATGAGTACTATATGTGGAAGTTTTAAAATGTGTCCACAAATTCTTCAACAGTTCTTCCTCCAAAAGATAGAACCTAATTCCCATCCACCACTTAAGTGTGGGCTAGCCTAATGACTCAATCCTAAAATACGGCAGAAGTGGTGAGGGGTGTGTGTGTGTGTCTTCATGATTGGCAATAAAATACATCGTGGCTGCTGGCTCTTTGGATCACTTGTTCTGGGAAAAACTAGACACCATGTTGTGGGGACACTAAAGCAGCCCTTGGAGACATTCATGTGGTAGGGAATTGAGGCCTCCTGCCAGCAGCCATGTTAAGTGAGCCATCTCAGAAGCATTCAGACAAACATTTAAATGACTACACCCCTAGACCAGGACTCAGATGCAGGTTCATGAGAGACCCTGAGACAGAACCATCTAGACAAGCTATACCTTGACTGGCTTAAACCCACAGAAATTGTATAAACTTGTTGTTTTAAGCTGGAATAATTTTATGGTAGCATTGGGTAACTACTATATCACAGAACCCTGGAATTTAAAAAAACAACAGGAATATGCAGTTAAAAGGAGAATATGGCCAGGTGCGGTGTAATCCCAGCACTTTGGGAGGCTGAAATGGGTGGATCATTTGAGCTTAGGAGCTCGAGACCAGCCTGGGCAACATGGTAAAACCCCATCTTTACAAAATACATAAAAAATTAGCCAGGCATGGTGGCAAGCATTTTTGGTCCTAGCTATTTAGGGGGCTGAGGTGGAAGGATAACGAGCCAAGGAGGCAGAGGTTGCAGTGAGCTGAGATCATGCCACTGCACTCCAGCCTGGGCAAACAAGTGAGACCCTGTCTTGAAATTTTTTTTAAAAAGGTGAATACGTCGATGTCCTCCAATATTTGGTGCAATGTTAAAATTAATTTTAAACCACTTCAGAGTGTATAGACATTTTATATTTTATTTATTTTTTTTTTTTGAGACAGAGTTTCACTCTGTCACCCAAGGATGAAGTGCAATGGCACCATCTCAGCTCACTGCAACCTCTACCTCCCAGGTTCAAGCAATTCTCCTGCCTCAGCCTCCCGAGTAGATGGGACTACAGGCACCTGCCACCATGCCTGGCTAATTTTTTTGTATTTTTAGTAGAGACAGGGTTTCACCATGTTGGCCAGGCTGATCTTGAACTCCTGACCTCAGGTGATCCACTCGCCTTGGCTTCTCAAAGTGCTGGGATTACATGCATGAGCCACCATGCCCAGCAGAGGTACTTTATTCTAGAGGCCATGTTAACAATGCACTTTAGTGAGTGTCAAAGGTCTTCTTTCTACATTGTGTGAATGCCTTTCCTTAATTTGAGTCACAGCTTTTGATTGTAACACCTGATTATTAATTCACAGACAGACACACACATTTCTTTCACAAGAGCCTTCTCCCTTCTAATTGAGAAGTCTGTTGCTCTTGGTGTTCCCCAGCCTGCCACACCTCCCCTGTGTGGCCTGGAATTGTATGCCAGTGTGGTCCAACAGCATAGCTTCCACCTGCCTGGCGTGGAACTGGGCCACCTGGCATTGCTCTCCTATAGCTGCCTGGTTTTTCTGCTGTCATCCGACTCTGCATGATCCTGCCCAGGGGAGTAACAAGGAATAAGCCATCCCCAAGTGCTGCCAAATTGACTCTATCCCATACCCATGTTCTTCAGGATCTGGTCACACTGGTTAATAGGAGAGGTAGCAATGGTTCACACATGCAACAATGAGTCCAATGGCAAAGTAGGTTCAACACAGGCTGTGCAATAATAACATCCAAACATCTGAATCCTAAGTGTGAATTCCAGTTCAACAGCACAGACATTTAAAATCTAATGCCTAAAGTCAGATTTTAGGCATCTGATTTTAATCATCTTGGGAAAGCAGAGGTTGCAGTAAGCTGAGATGGTGCCACTGTACTCCAGCCTGGGTGAAAGAGTGAGACCCTGTCTCAAAAAAAAAAAAAAAAGTGTATGACCTATGTCCTTCAATATTTGGTGCAAAGTTAAAATTAATTTTAGATAAATTGAGAGAGATCCAAGATGGCCGATTAACAACAGCTCAGGATTGTAGCTCCCAGTGAAAGCGCAGAGAGCGAGTGGACGCCGCACTTTCAGACGAATTTTTGTTGCCCACAGACTAGGAGATTCCCGGCGGAGGAGCCAC